>CAJNIZ010042890.1:28068-45844 GCA_905231905.1 Symbiodinium pilosum
ACCCTAAACCCTAAAGCCTCATTTTGAAATCCTCCCAAACCGTCTGCTGCCTGTCGAATACTGCTGGGCACGAGCAGAAACGACGTCGGATCCTCATGTGACATGGGGATGCAAAGGGTTCAGGATTACAGGCTCGAGTCGAATATTTGGGCAAGGTACCTGCGTCTCTACCAACGGTCAGGATTACATGTTTTGGCTGTCCCTAGAATGAGGACTGTGGTATTTTGCGGTTCATATTGAGGCCCCCTTGTTTATGGAAACTACAACTTTGAGGTTCACAGCACGTGTTACTTGGTGGTTGAAAGAAGGAGGATTGCAACGGTAGCAATAAAAAAACACTTTTTGCCCTAAACCCTAAACCATGCACCCAAAACTCTAAACCCTGTATAACCCTAGTTACGACTACCAATCCTGAAGCCTGTCACAACAAAATGAGACCCAGACCTAAACTGTTTGGAAGCGCAGCTTAGGGTTTAGGGTTCAGGGTTGTGAAAGTTATGGCCACTTTTTAGGTACCCTAGATACCAGGGGCTGTTGATACAAGGGATCCCAAACAAGACAAGAAGTTTGATCATCTACCATGTCTTCCCACCCTTGATGGGACCTTGAACACTTGGCCCTAGGCCTGGACCCTAAACCATGTAGGTTTAGGGTCTAGGGTACAGGGTTTAGGGTTTTGCACCATTTTCTGAATCCAATTGGGATTGTCAAAATTCAGGCCTTAAACCTTAACCCTACTGGGGGTCCCCCTTCTGGAAGCTAACAACCCTAAAACATAAACCCTGAAACCTTAACCCTAAACCTAAACCCCAAACCCTAAGCCCTAAACCCAAAACCCTATAACCTAAACCCTGACACCCCAAAAACCCTAAACCCTACACCCTGAAACCTCAACCCCTAAACCCTAAAACCTAAACCCTAGACCACAGTGGCACATCCAAGAGACAGGTCCATGGGGATGTCCAAGGATCTGCAGACCTATGCTCCGGTCGAAGACCACATGCAGGGGTATGGTGGGGGGGTTAGGCTTAGGGTTTGAGGGTTTAGGGTTTAGGGTTTGAGGATTTAGGGTGTAGAGGGTTTAGGCTTTAGGGTGTAGCGGGTTGAGGGTTTAGGGTGTAGCGGGTTGAGGGTTTAGGGTTCAGGGTGTAGAGTGTTTACACTTTAGGGTTTGAGGGTTTAGAGTTCAGGGTGTAGAGGGTTTAGGGTTTTGGGTTCAGGGTGTAGAGGGTTTAGGCTTTGGGGTTCAGGGTTTAGGGTGTAAAGGGTTTAGGTTTATTTTTGCACGGCCCTTTTACCTGCCATGCAGGCGAAGGCCAAAGGCCGGGCTGTTCCTTCAGGTATCCCTACCACTTGGTTGGAGCTGACGTTGAGTCTGAAAAGCCCTCAGGGCTGCATCACCCAAATCGGTAAGGGTTAAGCTTTAGGGTTTAGCGGCATGTGTGAATATAAATGTCTATATATGGGGAAGGGTTATGTGGGGTTCTATAGGGCTCCATAGGGCTTAGGGCTTCCAAGAATCAGGGCCCTGTTTGGAGTTCTTTATAAAATAGATGGGGTTTAGGGTTTAGGATATAGTCCCCCTTAAGTAGAGAGAATATGGGGTATATGGGGATCTTACCATAATATACCCGAAGCCATATTGGTTCTACATGCGGGCCCTTTATTCACGTATAGAAACCCCACGTGAGGTTGATAGCTTGGGGCTAGGTTTTGGATTGAAGGTTGAAGTTGAGGTTCAAGACTCAGAGCCCGAAACCCTAAAAGCTGGGACATGAGGTTCAATCCGACCTTTTAGAATTTCAGGAGTGCAGGTATGGAGCTTTTGACTATGACCGGACTTGGCGTCCGAACATCATGAGCTACTTGTTGGAATCTAAGGTATGGAAGGGTCCTAGACCCCTAAACCCTAAACCCTAAACCCTAAACGCTGGAAAAGTGCTGGGCTAATTGGGGATCCCCTCGCTATCCTGGGCTAGGTTCTTCACGATCTACATGGGGGTCTTATTTTGGGAAACTACCACATGCTAGGTTTTAGGGTCTAGGGTTTAGTGGTGAGGGGGTGGGTTGTCGAATTTGTGATCCTTTTCTGGGGAAAATATTATAACGCGGACACAGAAAGGCACCATGACTTTGATAACCTACCGTATAGGTTTGACTGTGAAAGCATCCGCATAAAACCTTCGGCATCTACCAGGTTTAGGGTATAGAGTTTCGGGTTTCGGGTTAGGGGTTTAGGGTTTAGGGCGCGTCTATGGAGCAGAGACCTAACATTTGGCCCCTATTCAGGTAAGAGTTCCTGCGATAATGCAAACGACCTAAAAGCCTTGCTAATAGGTTTAGGGTTGAGGAATTAGATACTAGGGGATGGGAGAAGGTTTAACATAAGGATCAGGGGATAAACAGGCTTTGAGGGTTTAGGGTTTCACCTAAGAACTTTGCTTAAAGTACATTTTAACTCCTGAGCCCAACAGCCTGAATGTCAGCCCTGAACCTTGCTCCCTGAACCTTAAATCTTTAATCCCGTAATTGAGCCTAGTTTCCTAAACCCTAAACCCTAAACTCAACCCCAAACCCTAAAGAAAAACGCTTTGAAAAGCATAGCAGCGAGCCCTGGCATCTCGTCGCCTTCAGGATAAACCGAAACGCCGAAAAATCCACCCAAAAGGTTATAATCCCCCTTAAGTAGATAGAATATGGCTTTGGGTACATTATAATAAGATCCTCATATACCCAATATTCTATCTACTTAAGGGGGACTATATCCCTAAACCCATTTTCTTTTCCATTATCCCAATATGACCCCAATATACCTCCTATGTTTTTAGGCTTCAGGGAGCTGAAACATGTTCAGAGATCCTCAACTTCCCTGAAACGCGACCTCCTCCTCCTTTCTGCAACTGCTAGTACTCCTCCGCTTCTTGCTGCTGCTACGACTACCAACACCCCGATTACCGCAGCAGTACAAGTGGCTATTATGGCTCCTACAGTAAAAACCCAAAGCGCTCAAGCATCGATACTCTCAGCAATTTCGGAGTAGAGTCCAAAACTTAGCATATTGCAGCATAGCGGCTGTGCTGCAGCAGCCCGCCCTCAGCGAACACAGGAGTCTGAACTCTCTTCAGGGCTTCAGGGTTTTTTGTCCCCCTCAAGTAGATAGAATATGGCTTTGGGTATATTATAGTAAGATCCCCATATGACCCATGTTCTATCTACTTAAGGAGGACTATACACTAAACCCTAAACCCCTAAACCCTAAACCCTAAACCCTTAAACCCCTAAACCCTTTAAACCCCATATTCTATCTGCTTAAGGGGGACTCTCAGGCTTCAGGGTTGCGAGTTGAGAGTTTGAGGTTTTGTGGAGGATCCTAAGGCTTAGGGCTTAGGGTTTAGGGATTAGGGCTTAGGGTTTGGGGATTAGGGTTTAGGGTTTAAGATTTAGGGTTTTGGGTTTAGGGGTTTAGGTTTAAGGTTTAAGATTTAGGGTTTAAGGTTTAGGGTTTGAGGTTTAGGGGTTAATACGGGTAGGCTCCTAATGTAGATCAATAAACCCCCTCCCCTTAATAGGGATTATAATAGGGAGCCTAATATTAAGGCCCTTAGAAGGAGGGGGTTTAGGGGGTCTACATTAGATCAGGTTCTGATTCCAAGTTTTTGATCCTTGCCTAAACGCAAACCTGAAAGTTTCTTTGCCTACAGGCTATGACTCATATGACCCACCACAATGGGTTATAGGAGTTATAAGAACCCCCCTAATAAGGCCCCTTTAAGGACAGCTACTGGGAGGTGGAATGACCCAAACTATATGGTAGTTTTCATTTTCTTTGCCATTATCCCAATATTAAGCCTATGTTATCCCAATATTATCCCAGTATCCTATGACACGGGGCTTGGGAAGCAGGTCCTAAAGTCTTGGACTTCATGTCTGGGAGTACACAGGAGTTTAGGGTGTAGGCTTTAGGGGTAGGGGGACTTAGGACGACCTGAGGTAGCGCCACAGTGTTCATCGACCATACTCTATACCTGAGGAAAAGCAAGCTGGCTCTCAAAAGCAGATTTGGTATGCCCTCCATCAGCCATCTCATACTCCGCAGCCCAGACCTTTAGACCTAGCAAAGGCGGAACAACATTCCCCGCAACTTCAACCACGAAACTGATACCACAAAGCCTCCTTTCCTTGAAGACATAACTCTAAGCCTCAAGCAGTGTAATCAACATAATTTGAGAGTACTTTCGCACATTGAGCCCCGTGAAGTTTCAAATTCCATCTGCCTGCGCAGAAAAAAAGTGTTCGCCCTAGACCCACACTGACGCTCCTAAACCACAACCTTAGACATGCAAACCCTACACCCGAATCCTAAACCTTAACCTACACCTTAAACCCTAAACCATTTAGGGCTTGGGGTTCCAGGTGTTGGGCCCTAACCTCGAAGCTCCCAAAAGCGACTTACTACCTGGACCCCGAAAGTATATAAGATACCCCCTAAGGCTACAGCCCAAAAGGAAAACCATACTCTCACCCTTCATCGAGCACCATAGCAGCCCCATTTAAACTACCGTGTAGTCCTTTAAACTGGGCAATTTAGAATAATTTCACTTCCCAATTCAGGGGCATTTTGGTGCAATTCCCCATAAAAACCACCAGGTGAGGTCGCTTGAAATTGCCCAGCTTAAGTTTAAATTGTCTTCCGAAAACTAACCGAGTGTTGCACTACTCATGAAATTCCTGCCAAAAGTCGTGCACCATAGCCGTCTTTGGCCCTGTCACAACGAGAGACAGAACGAGCTTCTGAGAACAAGGGTGTCCAATCCAGTTTTCGGGAAGAAGCTAAGATGCCCCTCAAGGCTGTAAACTAGTAATTAGGGTTGAGGGGATATTGGGATTATATTGGGTTATATTGGGGTATGGGTTATATTGGGAAAATATTGGGATAATGGAAAAGAAAATGAAAACTACTATTTGGGGTTTAGGTGCAATAGTATGAAGCACTACCCTAGATCCTGGACCTTAACCTGAGGACTTGGCTTCCTGGATCCTCCTAAAGGTCTTGGGCTAGTCTAAAATCTTGAAACAGCATGACCATGTCTGTGCAAGGGTGTGCGATCCATCTTTGGACTTTAAGAAAGACGCCGATGTTGATACAATGCTTGCAGTTTTTGTACGGGCTATGCCTTGAAACCATGTTCTGACCAGTCAGACTACATTACATTCTGGCATTCCTCCGTGTAAATGGTAAGGTCTGGGAGTTATGGTTGCTCAGGGAAAAGCCTTGTCTGACTGGAAGTATCAGAATGCAAGATAGCCGAGAAGAGTTTTCGCACGTGGCCTCAAGTTTAAACGACTATCAAAGCATCCGTCGGGTAATTGATTTTCTGCACGGCTTCTGTGCAAGGGGGTTGACGGTACACAGCTGATGACGACAAGCAAGATTTTGACAGTTAGGGTTTTTAGTTTGCGTTGTTGCCAAACTTCTGAAGCAGTCCGATGCTTGCCTTGGAGTTCATACAGAACGCTTCTAGTGCCAAGGCAGATACGAAAACCGGAAGAGCATGAAGTGACAGCCTTCTCCTACTGGTTCGAGCGGGATTACATGGGCACTCATGCTGAATTACGCTTTCTGAAGATGGTAGCTTCTGAGATAAACCCTAAGACATCCTAAGACCCTACTGGGTTGCCGTTAAGGAACTTAAATTAAGTTACCATAATGGGTAAATATTATAATCAATATGGTTTCCCCAATATAATAACTTAAATTAAGTTTCTTAACAGCAACCCAGCCTAACCATAAACCCTTCTTAAGGTTTGGGCTTTCTCTCCTGAGCAGACAACCTTCTGTTGAACATCACAGTAAGTTCAGCCGAAACCAGCAAAGGGGTATAGTCCCTCTTGAGTACGCATAACATGGGTATATGATATATGCACGGTCCTATTTTGATATTGGGCAATTCCATACTCTATCTACTCAAGGGGACTATATATAGCAGAAATGGAACCTGCTACAGTACTTTATTTAGAGTTCTGGCTTTACCTCTCAACCCTCCACCCCAGAGACCCCTTAGCTGAAATCCCAATTCCCTGAAGTGAGCAAAAGCAGCCTTACGCGAATAGAACCCGGGTTTAGGGTTTAGGCTTTCCCTAAACCCTAAACCCTACACCCCAAACCTTAAACCCTAAACCCTAATCTGTCAGAGCAACTGCGGCCCCTCTACTTCAAGATAATTTCAACCACGAAGGAAGAGCCTGAAAAGTAAACCTGACACGCTAAGGTTTAGGGTTTAGGGTTTAGAGCTAAAGGTTTAGGGTTTAGGGCGCTAACCCCTTCATCCTAAACCCTAAAGCCAGAACTTCAATTCCAAAGCTCACAACCTTTTAATCCTGAACCCCGAATCCTTCATCCTAAGCCCTAAACCCCACATCCTAAACCAATACTCCCAACCCTAAATCGTAAACCCGAGACCCGAAACCCCCAAATCCTGAACACCTTAACCCTAAACCCCCAACCCCTAAACACACAGACCCACAATGCCAACCCTGAATTCTACATCGGCCTCTTTGCTGCAGAAGGCGTTGCAAAGCCCAGGCTCCAGCTTGAGCCCCGAAATTCCGCCAACACTCTAAGTTCCCTACCAGGAATTAGGGTTTACAGGTTCTAGGGCTGAAGGAAATCCTTCTTGAGGTTTAGGATTTAGGATTTAGGGTTTAGGGTTTAAGGGTTGAGGCTAGAGGAGGTCTTTTTTGAGGTTCAGGATTTAAGCTTTAGGATTTAAGGTTTAGAGTTTAGGGTTTCGGGGTTTAGGCTTGAAGGTTTCGGGTTTGAGGGTTCAGGGTTGAGGGTTTGGGGTGTAGGGGCTTAGGGCTTAGGGTTTTTGAGTCTTAAGGTCCCAGGGAACTTCCCAAGGCAGCTTCAAAGTTTGAGGATTTGGGGCTCAGGTGAAATGGATCAGGTCTCATGATGCAAAGGTGGAGGGAGAAGAGGCGAAGATCCAAAAGCCTCAGGAGGAGGAGAAGAGGGTGAAGGGATAGTCGAGACGATGCTTGGGGAGACCGGCAAATTATATATTGCTCTTAGTATGACCCCTGATCTAGGCTGTTGCAGGGTGGGGGCAGTACCCAACCCAAACCTCACATCCTGAAGCCCAATGATCCGCAAAGCCCCAAACTCCAATCAAAGAAGCCCTGTTGCATTAGGACGGCCCTGCTGACACTGTGGCCTGATCACAACATTAATAGCTGCGGGCTCTCATCGACCATCCGCTGCTCCATGGCCTCACTTCCTCCATCCTTGCTTCAGGGCGTTCTCTTTTGTGCTGATCTTCACCTACTTGAAGCAATACTTGATTGTCTTGAACTCCGGAATGTCTTCTTGCGGGGGCTCCAATGGCTTCGCCTTTGCCGGAGTTGCCATGGGCATCTCTTTGTCGTCCAGCTTGCGGACCTTGCGCGCCCGCCGGCGGAGGACAAGGACCCACTCCTCATTACTCACATCGTTTGTGCTTGGACCAGTACGAAGAGTTTAGGGCTTCGGGTTTAGGACTGGTGTAGGGCTTAGGGTTCAGGAGTGGTTTAGGGCTTCGGGTTTAGGGCTTAGGGTTTAGGGCACAGGCATCTGCCCTACCCGGGATAAGTTTGGGGATCCCATAGAATCTCAGTTTTGTATGGCTCGTTAGAGGTTGAATAAGGATGCAGGGCAATAAAATCTACAGATGACTATATACAGATCTACCCCTGCATTACCAGGTCTACAATTCTTGGGAAAGCTTCCTGAAATACCTTTCCCCCACACGAACAGGGAAAGTCTTCTTGCAAATATCATAACCACAAGGAAGAATCTCTGGAACTATCATGTCCACATTCAAGAAGCTGATGAGAAAAAAGTCGCAGGATGTAGGAAAAAGGTCGCAGGATGTAGGATGATGTCAGCGTTGAAGGTTCAAAGGTGTGTCACGGGATGATGGTGCCGCTGTGACCACATCAGGAATTGGAAGCCCAGTTCCATGGCACCCTGCACCCCCTAAGCCCTAAACCCTACACCCAATGAAGCTCAGATTTGAAGTACACTTTGAGCCCTGAACCTGTGGAACCAGGACCAGAACCCAAGCCGGTAGCCCTTAAGCCCCAAACCCACGTCCCAGCCCTAAACCCTAAACCTGACATCTGAAGCCTTGAGCCCTAAGCCCCAAGAACAACATTAAAAGCGCCATCCCCGCTCCTATAGGAAAACTGAAGGTCCGGGTTCCATTGGAGGGTCTCATAACCCTTCCGACTCAGGGTTTATGTCAGAACATGCCATTTCTTACAACCCTGCCCTAAGAATTTGCAAGGTCAAGGGATTGCAGTTCAAGATTTAAGGTGTGGGGATAAGACTGTATAAGCTTAACGGCGCATACAAGCATGGAATATGAAAAGGGGTCCTTTGTATACTGTTGTCCTGGTACAAGAACCTACCATATGCCTCCGCCTGAGGAATCTGGGGGAGGGTGGACAGACAAATCCTGTTAGGCAACTGATGCTCGTCCAAGTACAAAGGACAAGTCAAACAAAAGATCTGAGGGGCAGACTTCCCCACGACGCCGCCAGCGACACCCTGCCAAAAGTGCACGCATGCGTATGTCCTGTCCATGCCACACCTCAAAGCTTACATCCCTGACCCACAAACCGAAGATATCTTGCGGCTTCAAGTTTGAAGGCCTGCATGATGGAGGGTTTGGGGTTTAGGGTTTTTTGCTAGGGCCATGCGGCCATGCGCGCGAGAGTGGTCCTGGGTAGCGAAAAAAGATTCTGTGACATACTGTTTGGACATGACCTCTATGCAGTATGGAAACTGCATACCCCTTCTTCGACCCTGGTTGAATATGCGGTCTTTGTGAGCTGAGCTTAAAACCGCAGAATGGTGCATTTCAGTCGTGGTGCAGTAATACCTCGTACATCATTTAAGCTGGCCCACATTTAAAAAAAGTCAGACGGGAGTTTGTGTTGAGTAGAAAGAAGTGTTGATGCCTGCTACTCTTCTCAGTAAACGTATATAACACGCATCAATTTTGTTTTAACCTGTGGCGGGGTCAGGGTGAAGGAATCCAATCCATAAATAAATGTGGGGACAAAAGTAGACTGGAAAGTTCTAAGCTTAGACCTGTAGCCTAACGAGCTATTCCATACTAACAACCAGACTACCCAGGCATTTGACAACCTCCTTCGTGGGGATGGGGGTACCATCAGAGAAGGTAAGCAATGGCCTCTTGTTGGGGCATACTAGGAGCTATGCTTTGATCTTGATGAGCCTCATGCCGCGTTCAAAGGCGATTGCCTCAAAATGGGTAAGTTTGGCTTGGAGCTGCTGTATGGTAAGTCCTAGCAGAAGGTGTCATCAGCACCAGATCGCACGGTCACCGGCACCGGAGCACTACGGCACAAGCTTCTGGTGACGCGCGGCCGCGCGCCAGACCGGGGCCGCTTCTACCGCGCAAAGCGGTGTTGCGACAGAGGCACCCGCAGCGCTAGGAGCTCGTCCACAAACGATGACCGCCAATTCCTGGCTCCCTTGAAGTCCAAGTCCAGGTCTGCACGCCGTGCAGCCCCCTTCTTCTTGAATCGGAACGGTGAGGGATATAGGGCTTAGGGTTTGGAAAACGGTTCTGGATGAATTGTGATATCATTCATTAAGATGAGATTTCTCAAGGGAATACTATACAAACCCCATATCATATCCCGAGACCCTTGATCATGGTTTCCACACAATTTATCACGTGATTCTCCATTATGGGGATCATGTCAACTGTCACAGTCCCCTGTCTCGGGGGGACCCTCACATCCTTCAAAACTCTGACCGCTGCGTCCAAAGCCCAACATCCGGTATCCCTAATCTTTGTCCCCTCAGTCATAGACCCTAGCCCTTGATCGCCAAACCCAAACCCTTCAACCCGTTCCATGTTTATTCCTCAAACTCCATTGCCCCAGGCTCCGCGCCAGGGCACTTCGTGGAGCTGGGGCTGTAGCACAGCGCCTGTGGGTTCAGAGCTTGAAGGGTCAAACTTTCAGGTTTAGATTTTCGTGTAGGGTGCCAGGAGGTGCATGGAGTGTTGAGGCCTTCAACAATTAAGACACAAGGCTCATGCGTTCAGGTGGGATTCAAGATCTGCGGCTTGGAGGTTGCAGGGCACATACGAGCTATAGTCTACACTCCTAGCATCCCTTTAGTAATCCTTTGAAGGAGTTCAGACTATAGCTCATATACCGTGCAAGTGTTTCAGGAAAGGCCTCGCAAGAGTTTGCCGGAGTTTGTAGCAGCTTCGAACACTTTGGTAGTAATGGAGCCAAGCGGGGGCGTGGGGAGTCCTAGGGGGCCTGGGTAGAATTTCTCGTGGCACTTGGCACGATTTCTGCAGAAGGTGACATTCTCGTTCACGAGGAATCACCATTGCAAAGGCAAGTGCTTAGCAAGCCGGATGACAGCTTGAAGCCTGAAAACGCAACCAACATCTGCTATCTACCCGGACCAAAAACTTCAGAAACATACCTAAAACTCGCGTCCCTACAGACATGTACACGCAGACCCCACCAAGAAGATTAGAGCCGAGCCCCGGCGGGGTCGGGCATCATAGAAAAGTGCTCCAGCACATATGCAGTTCAGGGTTTAGGGTGTATGGTCACTACACCTCCGCGGTACGTCAAAATTTGTTTCGTGCAGCCCTGCGAATTCTACCCTGAACTCCCCACGCGGCATCATAATCTAATCTCCATACAACCTCCTACCATTCCAACGAAGGCACCCCCAAAGAGGCCCCCCTATCATCCCATACAGTCCCCTACATGTACATTTCCTATAAGGCCCATTTAAGCCTAAGCCATCAGCCCCCCTAAAAACGGCCCCATTTGAGCCAAAGTCTAAACTCCAAATATTCCCCTTGATAACCCTTGTAATATTCCCCTATACAATCCACTATATAACTGCCTTGAAGGAGTTTAGACCCTACACCATAATCCCTAAACCCTAAACCCAATATCTAACCCTGAACCCTATATAACCTACAAGGAATGTAGACTATAGCTCATAGAACCCTGAACCCAATATATATATATATATATGTATATATATATATATATGTATATATACATATATCCCCCCTTTAAAGAGCTTAAACCCTTAACCCTATATAGTCCCCTACATAACCCCCTCAAAGGATTTTAGACTATAGCCCATATAACATTACACCCTAAACCCTACACCTTAATCCCTAAACCCTAAACCCTAAACCCTAAACCCTTTATCACCCCTTAGTTTGAGAAGCTCCATTGCTACCATGATGCTGTTGCTCCGGACGCTGGTGATGCGGCCAGTCCATGCGACCACCAGGAGCAGATGACCAGCAGATTTTGTGGGGTGTCCCAAAGGGAAAATAGGGCTACCTTTAAATAAAGAGGTTACATAGAGGCAGACAAGGCTCAGGGTTAGGGTTTCCCAAAATTGGGGGGGGACTTTTTAGGGTCCATATACAAAGGATTATAGTATACCGGGGTCTATATAGGGGTCCCCCTGTTTTGGGCAACTGCCAGATTTTGTTGGGAGAGTTTGAGGTGCTGACTTTAGAGGCCTTATGAGTGCTTTGGAATTAGGGTTCAAGGCTTGTGGCTTCAGAGGTTTAGAGTTGCTAACTATTTTTGTGGAGGCAGCGAAGCAAGCCAATGTAATTCCTTCCTTCTGAAAAGTTTAGGGTTTAGGGTTTAGGGTTTGCGTTGAACGGCCAAGTTTTGCGTCTTGTCGGCATCCTACTACATGGACTGCCCATGTGGCCGGCGAAAATGATGTCAAACTAGATTGTAAGTGTTGTGGGCAACTGCAGAAAATCTTCGCTGGAGCCAAGGCGGGCGTGCCACACATCCAACACTTCTCACCGTCCTCACTCTCAGGCTTGAGCTGAACCGATGCTTTAAGCCTCCCTGACTACGTCGTTCCGGCGGAGGGTGGTAGTAACATTGAGGCTTGCATGGCTACCTATGGGATTTGTGGTACATGTCCCTACATCCTGAGCCCTCAAGTACCAGTTGCTCAGGCATTTAGATATCTTTCTAACTTTAGGATCTAGGGCTGCTCTAATTCATAACCACGTCTACCCAAACATGGCTATACGTGCATTTGTCTCGGCTACCACCCACGTATAGCTGCCCTTGAACCTCCAAGCACTGGATGCTTCAGGGATGGGGCTTAGGGCTCAAAACAACCCCAAGCCCCAACCTTAGGTGTCTCAAGAGTCAGCTTTGGACCCAGCATGCTTGACTAGGTAGCCCTATAGTCACTCTCACCCTAAACCCTAATCCAAAACCCTAAACCCTATACTCTATCTACTTAAGGGGAACTTTCAACCCTACACCAGAACACATTTGAAACTTTCAGCAGGAAGGCCTCATACTTGGAGAACAGGTCGTGCGCAACTTACCCTTCTGTGAGGCAACGACATGAGGGCTCAGTACCACTTGAGGCAATGGCCAAGTACCAATAGGTTAAGGGTTTAGGGTTTCGGGGTTTACGCAGATTTAAAAAATGCTCTAGGTTTTTGTCACTCTGCCTAATACTTTGACTCCAACGCTCGTAACACGACAGCTCAAACCCTGCACTCTTGTTTTGGCAAGAGAGTGCTCCATCCGAGCCTACACTTCCCAAATGCTTGTGCTGTACAAAATCCGAGGGCCTTAATGGCCTGGGTCTTCGGGTAGTGCTCTGGGTCGCTCTGAACCACACATACCCCTGTGCTCTATGAGCGCTCTATCCGGCTGCCGTTGTGTTGGCTGCCCTCAAGAGCCGCCGTGTCTCAACAAACAAGGGTACATTGCACCCAAAAGACTGCGGCACCTCATCAAAGTCAGTGCCTCTGTGAAATCAGGGTTGTACTGTACTGAGTTACTAGCCCTTAAACCCCAATTCCTAAATAGTAGTTTCCATTTTATTCTCCATTATCCCCAATATAACCCTAATATAAGGGGGACATGACTTTTTAATAAAGTGCACCGCAAAAGTCAACAAAGTCGACCTCCTTCTCAAGAGGACTGGGCTGTGAGACAGCCTCGAGCCTCTCATGGAAGTCCTACACGAGACTGGCATAAACTGACGAAGCCACTCTCCGAGCTCGCTTCAAGCCAGAAAGTTCAAGGTCTAGGTTTGAAGAAACCACGTCTGTGATATGAAGAAGTAGAGGACGAGTCATAGCAACAAGTGTCTGGTTGATGAAAGTCTACAAAAGGTTCTGTCATATCCAAACCTAACCCAGTTGGGGCCAGAGGGCTCCGGGATGAGGGCATATAGAACCCCACAACCCAACAGGTTCCTTTTCCGGAACCTGCCCATTCAGGCACCACCAGAGACAGCCTTGGGATTGGGCGGCACGAATCCGCCCGCCTGAGATGAAACTTTCTCAACATTAACTAGGGAGGGTTTAGGGTTTAGGGTTTAGGGCTTAGGATTTTGGTTACGCCAAGTCTAAGATAGTCAGGAGCTGTTATAATATGAGTAAAACAGAACCCGAACCTTATGGGTTGAGGTATCTAAAATCCTCTTATTCACTGGGTGCACAATCATTGGCCATGATCCTTATCCTCGGTAACCGTAAACGGGGCTTACCTAAAACTCTCCATGTACCTTTGACTGGTGCTGTGCATAAGGTTCTGAATGGTGAGTAGCTGGGCCACCTGAGACGGAACTGGGAGGGCCTACTTGAAGTCCATGGGAACCTACAACAGAAGTGCACTTGTACTGATAGCTCCATTATAAGCCCCTAAGCCCCACTAATGTAGCTGTAATGGGGTCATCAAGTATAAGAATTTTGTAAGCGAGTTATAAATACCCCTAAACCTCCGAGTAGACAGAAACCCTAGAGATATGTGCCTTGAAACTCAACAATTTAGGGTTTCGTTTCAGGGTGAGTTAGCGTTTTAAAGCTTGGAGCTCAGCCGGTATCGGCTGAACTGCATCACACTTTCTGACACTGGGTTATCTCAGAATTCTGAGTCCTGTTTGGGTGTGCTTTCCGCACATGGACGGGTGCTTGGTGTATCTGGGGGAGGATCTGGGTTCAAGTTGTGTGTCAAGCACTGAAAGCACCAGGTAGGACGCCCTCGACCAAAAATGATGAACCTCACACCCCAAACCCTAAACCCTAAAACCCCAAAACCCCTAAACCCTAAAACCCCTAAACCCTAAACCCCTAAACACCCTAACACCCTTAACCCCTAAACCCCTGAACCCCAAACCCTGAACCCTTAAACCTTACACTCCTTAACCCTAAACCCTCAACGGATCCAGTCCTGAGCTTGTAGAGAGCTTTTGGAAACTGTTGGTTCTCTTTTGCCACTTGTTCATCCTTTTTGTTAGGGTTTACAGTTTAGGGGTGTAGAGTTTAGGGTTGCTTTACCACCAATATTAGGACCTTAACGTAATCATGTGATAGTTATAAGGTCCTACATTGCGGGCTCCCCAAACAACTGAAGATGGCAGCTCCCATAAATCGGAGAGTCCCTAGTGAAGAAACCAAGGTAATATATTCCATGAGGACACCCGGAATGGTACCCCTCATTGCTGGGAATCCTCAGTCCACCTGTCAATACCAGCTCACCGTCAAACCACGCTGGCTTGCAAAACCCTTAGCGACTTAGTGGAAGAAAGCTTGCACAACCCTGGGCCCACAGCAAGTGCCAGGATATGCGGAACTTCAGCCGGTGCAGGATATTCTTTATCAACACTAGTATGTCTCAAAATTACCGATCCCCAGAGCACAAACTGACCCTTGACGAACTACTTTGAATTCCACAAGCCTGGGCTCCAGACTCCACAGCCCAAACCCCGAAGCCTGAACCCAAAACTCTAAGGCGTAAAACCAGAGCCGCATATAAGCCCTTCAGGAATTGAGCCCCAAAGGTCCAAGACTCCAGGTTCACAAGGTTCTTCGCGGCCTGGAGTGGACATTCCGGGTGGTCCGTGTGGCGGATGATATGCTGCATGGGCAGGACTTCCGCCTGAAAGGTTTAGGGTTTAGGGTTCAGGGTTTAGGGTTTAGGGTTTAGGGTTTAGGGTTTAGGGTTGGGGCCTAGAGAAGTACAAATATGGTCCCCCTTAAGTAGATGGAATATGAGGTATATGGGGTTCTTATTATAAAATACCCAAAGCCACATTCTATCTACTTACGGGTGACTATAACCTCTAGAGTTTAAGGTTGAGGGTTGAGGGTCCATTTTGAGATACCCTATACCATCATGATCAAGGCTTCTAACTTACAATCTGTGTAAGACCCGAGGTTTTTCTTGTTCATTTGATTGACCACTATTACAATAATCGTGGCAATGATTCCGGCTTCGACAGTACAGCTTACCATCCAGGGCTAAACGCTGTAATTTGGAAATGAGATGATTGAAGCTACGGTTCCCTCTTTTAAGGTCATGGTAAAGGGATACTGATGTTCCCATTTGCTGGCTTATGCCGGGTATGGAGCTTAGACATCTTGGTTTCAGTGCATAAGTGCATAAGACAAAGGGATTTATGGTTTAGGGTTCGGAGTTTTTTCAATCAGGGGCTGTGGCGGGACCAGGGGAGTGCCATTGGGGTCTGCTGATAGGACCCTGTTGAAGTTCATGGCAATTATGGCCAACGTAGAACTGTACTTAAACCCAGATATCAACCCGCTTAAGTCCCTAATGTGGTAATTACTGGGTTACAACCCCAATTACACCAGAAACCCTAAACCCGAAACGTGATTGGGTGAAGCTAAGTACCTACCAAAACGCATGTGAGCCATAATCTCAACTCCTAGTATCCCCCTTGTAACCCCTAGCATAGAGTTTAGGATTGAGGGTCTTAAACTCCTAGTATCCCCCTTCAATCACCCTTGTAATACTCCCTAAAGAAATCCCCTATATAACCCACCTTTAAGGAGTTTTGACTATAGCTCACGTAGGATCAAGGTCTTACAGTAAGATTTCCAGCTAGGTGCTCAGGGCTCTTCAGCCGAAAGCCGCTACCTTTGTCCCACATGCAAAGCTTTGCCCTCCCAAATTCCAAACCCCCTAAACCCTCTACCCTAAAACCCTACACCTTAAGCCCTGTAACCTAGAACCTATACCCCAAAATGCCTATACCCTAAAAACCCAAACCCTAAAACCCTCTACCCTGAAACCCTATACCCTAAACCCTCAACCCTAGACCCCAATCTTCTCACTCGCTCAGGCCTTGCTTACCGGATCTACGATGGACCGCAGACGGAACTCAGAGGCCTTCTCAACCTGCGGCCAAGCCTCACCCAGAACTCGAGGGTTTAGGGTTTAGGGTCTTCGGGTTTAGGGTTTAGGGTTGAGGGTCTTCGGGTTTAGGGTTTAGGGGTTCATAGCGTAGAATCAAACATTTGGCTTCAAAAAAGTAATGGATGCTGGTGCCCATGGGAATATGGGGGTTGAGGTTAAGGGCTTAAGGAGATAGAACTTGAGATAATCCCCACTCCCTAACATTAAACGCCACCACCCCCCTAATATTAGATACTCCCCGAATATTGGGGGGGTGGGGGAGGAAATTTGTAGCATTAGCGTTAATATTGAAATAACTTTAGGTGGAAAGTGACTATACGAGATAATCAGGATGATATTAGGGGTCCTCTTATATTCCTATTATACCACTATTACAGGGTGGGGGGGGTTCTCCTAATAAGTACTAATACACGAATATCAGCATTGGTAATAAGATTGAGTATGGTTTAGGGATGAGGGTTTAGGGTCGAACCTCCACAGACAAACGTAGAACCGGAAAAAGCGCCTCTTAGGCTTCCGGAAGGGAAACATTCCTGGATTCTGAAGACATATGTTGCCTGCCTCAACCCTAAACCCTAAACCCAATAACAGGTATTCATGGTAGCTTCCGTAGGGGGGCCCAAATTTTGACCCCAAAACACTCTAATCCTTCTTCCAGGGACCCGCCCCAAAAAAAATACCCCCAAACTTTGGGAAACCCCAATTATGCAAAGTGGACGGCTGGATCTAGAGTTGGCTTTCCAAGCTTCGGATCGCTTTGGATGAGGGGGCCCAAAGCCTTAAGCCCAAATCCTAATTCCTTAAGCCTGTATAAACCCTAGATGGGGGAATGCCCAACCTCTACACACAGAACCTCACACTCCACCCTCTAAGCTTCAAGCCTTACATCCTAAACTTGCTAGTGGTTAGTTGGGAATGAGGGGATGGAAAAAAAAATGACGAATTAGGCTTAGATTTGCTGGTGGTTGGGAAGGAAAGGATCAGAAGTTGGGGAGTACTGTTCGGAATGACATGGGAACTACTAATTATATACAGGGATCCTTTCCTCCATGCCCTACAGAGTACAGGTAAGTAAAGCTTGGGTTTATGGCTTAGGGACTAGGGCTTAGGGTATAATGTAGCCGCAAGCTCATCAAGAAAGAAGTTAAGCCCTGAAAACCAGCTACTAAACTTTTACTCAACCATCCCGATAGCTAGACCTTGAGAACTTGATGAAACGTCGCAGGATTCCTAACGAAAGACCTTGACCAAGCGACCTGTGAAACAGCAAAGAAAACACAGCAAGCTGTGAAACTCCCGCAAAGCTGAGGTACACGCTTTCACTATTTTCCCACCTAAACCGCGAAAGTGTGAAATACATGACTGGGCGGATAGTTTTGTCGCATGTACATGTTCTTACATTGCGGAGGACGCGGAGTACTGAGAAGCTCATTTCCACTGGCCTGGCTAGCGGAGGAATTATCACGCTGGAATAAACTTAAAATTCTTTAATTGT
>CAJNIZ010042890.1:45944-56063 GCA_905231905.1 Symbiodinium pilosum
TTTCCGCCCGCCGCAGCATGCATTTTAGGGGCAAGCGTCCGGCGGAAGCGCCATCAGGCTTCGTGTTGGTGCTCGAGTCGGAAGTCTTCCGGGAGTGTTTGTGGCCTGAAACCTATTTTCGGGAGCAGCAGCAGGCGGAAAGTTCGTCGCATGGCAATTTTTGTGCTTCACGACAGCGTCTTTTGGTCTGAAACCTATTTTTGAGAGCAGTAATAGCCGTAAACCTATAATAACAGCCATAAAGGCCATTACTTTATATACTTTTGGGGTCCTCGTACAACTGCCGCGCTTCCACCCCCTAAGACCCGCTCTCGGACTTCAGCCCCCGAGGCCACGGCCACAAGCTAAAATCCAAAATTCTCCCGCTTTGGCTACCCATCATCCTACTCTGGGTTTTGGGTTTAGGGTTTAGGTCTAACCATGGCTTCTCTCCTGCGTTGCCCCTCGAAGTTCTAGATACGAAGCAGTTCGTAATCAAGGTGACGGGTAGGGGTAAGCCCTACAGCCGCCTCGTCTCCGACGAGGGAGCCTGCTGCCTTCGCCCGCGCGAAAGCTAGGCGGAAGGCGTGCTTGTCCTGCTCTAGGGAATGGCGGGTATGAGGGGTGGTGCTTGGAGTTTAAAGCTTTAGGACAACAAGGTTGAGGGTTTGAAGTGTATGATTTAGGACTAAAGCCGTTTGGGAGTACGGGTGTGGCGAAGAGTAGAGGCAGCAAGATTGCAAGATTTGGGAAATTGGATTTAGGCTTGGGGTTGAGGGTGCAGATATGTTATCTGTTAGGCTAACCTGGCATTTAGAGGTTGGGGCTTCACGTCATGGACATTAGTACAATGTTACACACCGATTTCGTCGGGCTATACCCTAAACCCTCAACACTCAACCCTAAACCCTAAACCCCAAGCCCTCCTATATGGGGCATTATGGCAGGGATTTGGGGAAATCCCTGGCAAGAAAAACTTAGGGTTTAGGGCTTAGGGTCAACTTGTTTGGTCCCATTCAGCCCCGAGTACACGGTTTGAGGTTGCTACATGGGTCAACTACGGAAGTTTCTCGGTATTATGCATCGCAAGATCCCTAAGAGGGGGGCAACAACTTTTAGGGCACAAACCTGTGCGAGTCGGCAATTGCGAAAATGGCAGTGAAGTCCTTTTAAGGGGAGTGCAGCAAACGCCTTCAGTCGTCGTGAAAGTTTTGGTTCCTCTGTTAATCCTACACCGCAACCAGCCTGTTGACCCCAGGAAGCAGAAAACATGCAAAAAAACAACCCAAGGACAACTTTGAAGCGCTAAACCTGCAAGTGAGCCCTTCTGTGAGACTGCCTTCTTTGAGACTGCAAAAGATGCGCTCCTTGACGTTCGTATGAACCCTTGGAGAGTTTGAAGCAACACATTAACTTAATTAAGTCAAGCTATCAAATAAAACCACAAAGGGTGCCTCGAAAAAGGGTACCTGAAAGGTTCCTCGACAGTTGCGATCGAGGTTCTACAGGAGTTCCTCTGAAGCCTTTACGGAGACAATTCTGGTGCACCTGAAAACCATCTACGAGGGCCATAACCTCTAAAGCCTAAAATGGCGTCCTGCACGTAGAAGCAGACAGCGCCCAGGTTCGTAAGCTGTTGTGATGCCTCCACCTGCACACTACGTCATCACAAAGGCTAAATTTCAAGAGCCGCGGATAAAGAATGAAATCGTATGATACCGGGCCCATTGCAGCATCCAAAAAGAACAACATGCTGTTGGTGGACAAAACACTGCATGGCTTCAGGTATGTGAAAACATGTAAGGTTTTGAGCCCAACATCTTAGCCCTAGACCCTAGTAGTATATCCTAAGGCTACTACAGAAGCAGTCTCATCAGATCCGACACAAACACAGATTCAGGTGTCATATTCCCATTAAGTAGATAGAATATGGAAACCCCCAAAGTCATAACAAGGTGCCCATATACCCGATATTTTATCTACCTACGGGGGACTATACGGCTTCACCTTTTAGCGGAGTCATGAGTACTTGAAATCAAAGGATTGTGTTGAAGGTGCATGGGCGGGAAGAGATCTTGACACTAGATCCCCAAAAAAAGTTAAGGGCGTGGGGGTTGATGTCCTTTCTAAAAATTGACTGGGATGTTCATGTGTACTTGTATACCAAGAAATCCAAGAAACCTTTCAAACGCAACCCTAAACCCCTCAAGCTCTAAAACCCCTAAACCCTGCACGCTAACCTGAACCCAAAATAGACACCCAAAAAACTCAAGCCTGTCGGATGGTGCCGTTTGGACCGGGAGATTCCAAAATCATCCCGGAAACCCCCAAACAATAACATTCTCTGAGACAACAGTGCCGCTGCAATACCAACAGACGTAACGTTTTGTAATCAAAAAAGCACGGGAAGGAGCAGTCATCCTCCTCGTGGTGATGGCAACAGCTGCGATGGCGGTAGGTCTAACAATAAACTTGCAAAATTTGTACCAGCACCAGTACTACGCATACTGCTAATGATATTGAAAAAACGTCCTAATCATTGGTACTGAAGCCTGTTCGTAGAGTGCGGATGCGTACGGTTGTTGTTCAAGGTACTTCTCGCCGAAGATGCTGGGAAAATCCCAAAAACCCAACATCCCCAAAACCCTCAACTTCAAACTCACAACTCCAAACCTCTGAAACCCCAGATCCCCAACCTAGCACAACCCCTGGAAATCTTTTAAGCGGCCCGTATCATTTAGGCCCAAAAGGGAACCCTAAGCCCTACGACCTCAAACAGGCAAGTCCCCAAAAACAGATCCATACATACATACATACATACATACACACACACATACATACATACATACATACATACATACATACAACACACATACATATATGTACACATATATCTATATGTACATAGATATATGCATATATATATATACATATATATGCATATATATATTTATACCTCTCTCTTTCTCAATGTGTCTCTCTTTCGAACCCCTTGGAAGGCCTCCTGAAAACCATTTTGCTGGCTGGGCTCCCCTTTAAGTTACCTCCAACCCCAACCCTAGACCTTATAACCTCAAACCCTAGAAACCTCAACCCTAAACTAAACTCGAAATCTCAAATCTCCAGCCTCAAACGACAAGGTCTGATGCAGACCTTGCCATGCTGCCGAGCTTCGGAAATAGTTTTTACCAATACTGGAGTGGGGTTTAGGGTTTAGAGTGAGTGAATGAGTGAGTGAGTGAATGAACGCATGAACGAATGAGTGAATGAGTGAATGAGTGAGCGCCTACCTGCACGCATTGGGATGCAGGAAATCATGCTTCAAGCGCCGATCCGACGATCCCTCCTTGCTTCTCAAGGGGCTCCGCAAGCGTGCTTGCCCCCTCCACTTGGAGCTCGATGGCGAACGCTCCAGCCGAGGAAACAACGTTCCAGGGCCAGCAGATGGTCCGGTTAAGTAAGAGCGTTTGCTTGCAGACGCAAAGAGCAACAACTAGGCAGGCCCGCCACGGGCAAAGCCGGCATAACGGCAAGACAGCGTCGCAACAAGAGCTATTTCCCTGACAGTACCCCAGCAGGGTACTAAGCCAGACAAACAAAGTCGCTCTGCATTGGGCCGTGTGGCCTTGCCTTCCCAAGTACTCACTCAGTCACCACCTTTCCTGGATAAGGGGGAATGACACCACATGACAGCATACCCTCGGACTGAACAAATGAAGGCCAAAGCTGTCACCGACACCTGCCTCAGACCAGGAGGTTAGGGCTCTAAGTTTAGAAAATGGGGTGGAATTTTTCTTAATTGAACACTGAACGAACAGGCCTTGCTCCTTGCGAGGGACGGGCTGCTGCTAAGCGCCGGTGAAACTAATCATGAGTGCATAGTGCATGCATTATCGGCGCTGCTGAAGCCTATTGCTACTGGGCAAGGTTCACTTCTCAATTGATCTTGGCTCTGGCCCTGATCCTAGCGTTGCATAAGATCAGCCAATGCTCTGTTGTGCAAGCTGTGCTTCGCAGAGCTCAACATGTCCTGCGCCATGCGTTGTAGACATGTCGGGCTGTTCGGTGGGAGGGTCTCGCTTCCATTCGAAACTTAGACTGTCCCACCATCAGCACCTGCTTTCTTTAGCGTGGTCCTGACCTGAGGCAGGGTAGCAACATATCTGGACTAGCTTGCGGTGCTTGCTATTGGGTGCAATGCTATCAGAAAAATCTTAGCAATGCCAGAATCAACGAACTTTCTCTCGGGCTCAGTCTCATCTCTCTACGTCGCACAGCTGCTTTAATGTCGGTGAGTGAGCCGCTTGCCTCCTTCTTCCACTCCGTACACTATCCCGTCTATATCTATAATATAACACGCCCCAAGCCCTGGTCTAATAAAACCATGGTATGCTTAGGGAACACGAAGGTCCTGAAAGTGCCAGTTTTTGCTTCCAATGCTTTCTTTTCCGCTGCGATTTTTTTCGCACTCGGGGCATTTCTTCTTAGTCTCTCCTAGACACCAGGGGCTCTGGAAACTTCAAAGGACTGTCAACTGTCAACCCCTCTTGAGGGCACTTTCCCTGCTGGAAGGGGACCCAGCACGCTATGTACAGATGCAGCAGAGCATTCTGCTGCATGCCTGCAGCAATAAGGCACGATGACGACTCGCATTGGGATATCTGGCAGCTGTGTCGAGCGAAGTTTGGCTCCCTGGAGAGGCCCTAAAATTCGCAGAGGCTCTGTCAGGGATATGAAAGCCTTTCACTTGAGGCTTCTACTGCGCACGCTGGTGTCAGAGATGACCGGCACTTGTGTCAGCCAAACTTGCGAGCCTTTCTGAGCTTCTCCTGGACCTTCGTGACAGCAATTGTCTTCTGTGTCTTTGGCGCAGGTGCATCCTACCAGCTTGGATTTTCCGCTGCGAAGTAAATGCTGCGACAACTAAAGCTCCTGACGCAGCTAAACAACCTACTCCGCCGGCAATGCCTGCCAAATGTCAAGCACTGCCCTGCTTGGAAACGATCTAGAATGGGAGCAAAAGTTGGCGCATCAAATGCTCTCCTATGGGCATCTTGCCCCTTATCCTCCAAAATGGCTTGACTTTGCATGGCCGATCTGGAGGGTGGAAGATGCATCCAATTGAGGCGGGGACCTCGCAAATGCGGCTGGCTACGATCTGCATGGGGGTACTGCCCGAGATTTGCAGCCTTTGCCGCAGTCCCTCCTCCACATCATGGAGGGCTATCATCCTCATGCCTGAGCTTCGAAAAGCCATAAGCTGCTCGCCTACAAGGCTGTACGCCGCGAACTGCACACTCTCCTGCTCTTCTGGGTTGCCAAGATTCGCAAAGAGCTGAATGACTGTGGCCGGGGCAGTTGATGGGGTATTGCTGTAAAAGGCTCCCAAACCGTACTCCATGTTGCCATACATGTACAGGTTTTTCTTACTGTGTCGTCATGTTCATCCTACAAAAAGGGCAGCTGAATGCTCTTGCAAGCTATTATATTCCTGATCAGTTTGGAGTCTGGCACATCCTACCACAAGTATTGGTTGCAACGCGGGGTGGAAGTCCAGCCACTTATCCACTGCGGTAACCCAGTGGTCATATAAGAAAAACAGGACACTTCGCATTAGCCTTGAAGACTGTCTGCCCTTCTGGGACGTGCAGTGGAGGCGGAAGCTGCAGGCCAAAAATTTTGGGGTAAATCAACTCCTGCTTGAAACCAAGGGCAAGAAGGGAGGAAAGGGCAAAGGTGGCAAGGGCAAAGGAAAGGCCCACTCCTTCGAGGGTGAAGGAGAAGAAGAACAAGAGTGGCCAGAAGGCGATGGCCAAGACGGAGAACAGGCTGGCGATGGAGACCTTGGCTTTCTGTGTGTGCTGGGACCGAGTGCTGACTCAGCACCGGCCCGCCACCAGCCCTGCCGGAACATTAACTGTCATCCGATAGCACATTGCCAGTGAATGCTGAAAACGTCACTTCATGTCGGCTCCGGTATTATCCAGGGGATACAGTCTGCCGGGCAGGGTAGACCGCCTTCAGGAGCCCAAAGTGCGCTCCGAACATCTCCAGACACCTTCGCATCGTCCTCCAGGGCGGCAATTCTTTCGGAGAGTGCAGCTAGACAGCAAAGCTGGCAACCTTGGCTGACCATCTCGCATAAAGAAATACATCTTTGTCAGCACCTTGTCCTGCCCGTATCTCCACCATTGTCGCAGCCGGACTCGTTGCTGCTCTCGGCTCTGCCAGCCCCTTGAGCCGCTGCTTCGATCCTCCTTTTTAGGAGACTCCAAAGCATCTAGAGCCCCCGCAGAGTAACATCTCTCCAAAGTGTCCTTGGCCCTAATCTGAAGCAGACTCGTATCCGCACTCTTGAAGATAGTCTTGTTTGTCACATCCGAAACAGCGTCGTCGTCCAGGAGCTGGCTGACGGCAGTGCAAGCATTGCATGTCGCTTGCATGTGGCACGCCGTGCGGTGCCCAATTGGCCGCCCTGCCGCCGCGCGCCTTTATGAAGACCCAGGCCCAAGCCTGGCCAGCGATTCTTCTGATCAGTGGTAGCAGCCACGAATCAAGTGGAAAAGAAAATGGACATGAAATGGAAACCCTAGATCCCTATGAAGGGGTATATAGAAATTATACCGGAAAATGCACCAACACTGGAGCATCAAAAAGACATGAAGATAGAAATGAAAGGAAAGCTGGTTTGTATAACGGCCTGTAAGGTTTCAAACCATTACAAGGGATAATCAAGTTCAAAAAAGAATGGAGCATGCAATGGAAAGGTGCTATTCAGGGTTCAGGGATCAGGATTTGGCGCTTAGGGCTTCGGCTTTGGATTTGAGCTTGGGGTTTAAGGCTTAGGACTTCGTCAAAAAAGCGCTTCGGGCTTGCAGCTTAGGGCTCAAGGTTTAGGGTCGTTGGAGGATTAGGGCTAAGGCCGATTATTTTGGTGGTACCCCAAAAGCGGCCACGTGTTTGACAACGCCTCATATGTCCAACATATCTACCCATCTTTAAGTACATGTGAGGTTTTGGTTTCGGTTTGAAGGATCAGGGTCTCTAGGGGTTCAAGGAAAAGTCCGGGTCTAGCAATCAAAGCTCACACATGCATGGAGCCCCTAAATCCTTCTGTCCTAACCCCTGACCCTTAAATCCAACTAGACCCTAAACCCTAGACCCTACACCTAGGCGCTGCCATACGGAAAATCCTGCTCAAGTGACATCCTCAGCTTTGCCATCTTCGCTGCGAGGGTGAAGGGGGAAGAGGAAACGTTAGGGGTCGGGGTTTCTTCGTTCTAGGAAACCATTTTGAAGTAGAATAGTCTTGACATCAGCAACCCACATTGTCATACTTTTTTCTGCGTAAGTTTTGAGCAACCTTGAAACACGTCCTACTCAAAAAATTGTCTATCGTTGCGTCATTATCATCATGGTTCGGAAGTTTCTTACATATTGACCTGAGAACAAACAAATGTTTGGGTGCTGACTCAAGATGGGCAAGTTTCTGCAGTCGATGTGACGTGAAAGAGCCAAAACATGGTGTGACCTAAGTTGTTGCTGTCACGCTTGCTGCCATGGCCAATGAAAATGGTAGGTGTGCAGTGGAACCGCCAGACCCTAAACCCTATGTGAAGTAGAAGCCCCACACCCTATAACCCTGAATTCAATGCTGGTCGGCTTGGGCTTGAAAACGATGTAGGGTTTTAAGTTCAGGGGCCGGCTTCGGCTTGAGAGTGATTTTGGAAGAATGTGCCTTCGACCAAGGCACATTCCCTAAATCCTCAACCCTAAGGCTTGCACTCCAAACCGTGGTCCTAAACCCTCAAGCACAGATAGATACAAATTCTACAGGGCAAAAGCAAACGCAAAAACTTGGTCAAAACCCGCACAAAACTCCCGACCTGCACCCTACCCAACTTGTATAACACAAAACCTTCAACCCTACAGACTAGACCCTGAACCTAAACGCTGTTTAGGGATGAGGGTTATCACAAACCCCGACCCTAGAAATTACACCCTAGACCCGGAACCCTAAACCTCACACGCCAAGCCCCAAAACCAATTCTAAACCATAAACCCTACTCCCTCACGGGCCTTCGCCCGGGCTGAAGTGGACCACGAAGGAGTCAACCTGCGCCTGGCGCTCGTAGACGGAATACTTCCTGAAAAGAGTGGCAGAGTTTAGGAGTAAAATATTGGTTGTATATATATATATAGAGGAATATATCGATACTGGGAAAGAAAATGGAAGCTACTATTTAGGGTTTAGGGTGAAGGGATTACTTTTAGGGTTTGGGGCTCAGGTCTTAGGGCTTAGGGTTCAGTGTTTACTTTGTAGGGCTTAAGATTAGGTTTTAGGGATTTGGGTTCTGGCTTTTCTTTTTAGCGGTCAAGGTTCAAGTTTGAAACTTGGTGTTTATAGGGTTATACTGTTGGGTTATATATATATATGAAGGGATATATAGGGATAATGGAAAAGAAAACGGAAGCTACTATTTAAGGTTTAGGGTTCAGGGCTTGGGTTTTGGAAAGCCATCTCTCCCAAGCCAGCCTGGAACCCCACAAAGGGGGCCCTGTCGGAGGGGGCTATGAGGAGTTGCATATTAGCTCGCGGCCTTTGGGGTTTTGGGGGCGAGCGTGCCGTTGAAAAGCTTGGGACAGGTGACTGGTGATTTAAAGATTTAAGGGGCTTTACAGGCCATGATAAAGTTACCATAACAGGTGCTCCGGTTTAGAAATTGGAACTTCAGGGTTCAAGGTTTAGGGGGTAAGTTGTGGCTGAAGAAGAGCCATCCGTGAACTTGCCCCAATACCACACAAACGAGTTTAGGGTTTAGAGGTTTAGGGTCCATGTTTTGACCTCTACAGTTAGCAGGTACCCTAGACCTTGCCCTTCAGATGCTGCTTTGTGAAGCGGAAACTGAAACAGGATATCAAACTGCCCAGGCCACAGGGCTTACAGCTGCACTGATCTCCATAGAGCTCGTATGCTTACCATTAGGGTTTAGGGTCAAGGGTTTGGGATAGGGTTCAGGGTTTGGGGTTTAGGGCTTAGGGCTTAGAGACTCTGTGGTCTATGTTCCGGGCTTTCGAGTGTCTTGCAGTGTTTCGCAAACCTCTTGGCCACGCAGGGCTGAACGTGACGCCCTGCCCAAAGAATTGTAGCGGTGCAGGGAATATGTGGGTTTCCCAAATAAGGGGTAGCCTTCTTGGGGTCCCCAAAATAAGAACTATAGTATTTGGGGGGTCTATATTCGGGTTCCCATGTTTAGAAAAACTACCATATAGGTGAGTGCAATACCATCACTCTAAACCCTAAACCATCCATATGATTGATTGCAGAAGTTATGATGAACATCGTCTACATGGCTTCCTT
Organism: Symbiodinium pilosum; assembly: GCA_905231905.1. Lineage (NCBI taxonomy): Eukaryota > Dinophyceae > Suessiales > Symbiodiniaceae > Symbiodinium > Symbiodinium pilosum. Next base: position 55,285 of record CAJNIZ010042890.1, read on the forward strand.
GTAACGCCGCTGTGTCAGGCTTGCTGCGTTTCAAGTGAGTTGCCATGTTTGGGTTTAGGGTTTAGGATTTAGGGTTTAGGGCTTTGGGCTTATTCCTTATCTAAAAAACTATACCCAAAAGGAGGATATAATCTTACCATAAACTGGGTTCCATAGTATCCACAAATAAGATACTCCTCAAGTGGCTTTGGGTATAGTGCGTTTGTGTCTGTGTGTTTCAAGAAGCAAGGACCAAATCCAAACAAAACTGCCTAAACCCTAAACCCTAACTGCTGCCATTCTTAGGGTTGCGAATGCTCAGGCCAATCAACAGTTTAGGAGCACGTCAGGATGACAGTGCCTGGGGCCTGGAGGTCCTCCGCCATTGAATAAATAAACTTCTGCAAATCCTCCTAAGTCCAGCTCCTATGTTTGTGGATAACATAATCCTCCAAACCCTCCACCTAAACCCGAAGCTAATCCTGCGGTTTAGGGTGTACGATTTAGGATTTAGGGTTTAACCCTATACCTTCCAAGACCCCTGGGAGGATCTAAAAATTAGATCCCCTGTGTAGACCCATTATAACCCCTAGATAATCCTTGTATAATTCCCCCTATGGTTCTAGGGGATCTAATTTTTAGATCCTTTTGGGGGTCTGGGTTCAATCCTTGAACAGGACCCCTCCTTGTCACGGCCACTCCAATGATCTTCTCATAGAAGTCCGCAGCACTGGCCAACTGCGAAGGCTCGGGCCGATGAAAGCCCCCCAATTAGGGCTTAGGGTTTAGGATTGGGGTTT
>CAJNIZ010042891.1:0-46110 GCA_905231905.1 Symbiodinium pilosum
AGGGCAGCGAAAACACTTTAAAGAGGGTCACAATATTAAAAGCAGTGCAACATTAGTGTCCATTTTCTTCTCTATTATAGCCACAACCTGTTATGCTTCTGATTCTTGCCTTGATAACTTAACATTCAAGTACAAAGTTGTACAGATTTAGGGTTTAGGGTTTGCACAGACTTAGGCAGCAAAGAATCTGTACGGGAACCTCTACAAGCCCAAAGCATGTGCTATACACATTTTTTTGGAAACGCTAAACCCTAAACCTTAAACCCTAAACCCTATTTTTTTTGGAAACGTCGGATTGCTCAAGGGTGTCGCCGCCTTTGCTTCCTAGGAGATGGTAAGTGAGATCGTCCGGATGTGAGAGTCTGTCCCGAGTTCCTTACTGAAGGTTGGTAGGGATTTAGGGGTTTTTGGGGTTTAGGGTTTAGGGGTTGCAGGGTTAAGGGGTTTTAGGGTTAAGGGGTTTTATTGTTATGGGGTTTTGGGGGTTTTAGGGTTTAGAAGTATGTCTGGCTGTAGTTTCGCACGTTGGATCCAGGGCGGGGAGCTTCCCGCTCTTTTTGGATTCTCCAAACGGTTCTCCAGCTCTGCGAAAACGTCATAGGCCTTCTGGAGGCCATATAGACCCTACCTAACCCCGATAATTATAAGATGGTGTAGGGTTTAGGGTTTAGGTTTCCATGTTCTTTTTCATCACCCCTATATAATCCTAAACCCCCTAAACCCTTCATAACCCCAGTATATTAGTTTCCATGTTCTTTTCCAGTATCCCTGAGTTCTATAGATCTGCAAGCGGCGGCCAGGCCTGGGGACGTTCCGGTTACGTACTGGATTACCAAAGCCTCCCCAAAGAAAGTAATTCCTACAGGGTGCCCGTAAGGGACCCCCCAGAATCCCTTCGCATTTCCCACTTGCACCCCTTAAACCCTTAACTCCATATTGATGACTGTAAACCTTGAGTTCCCGGCTTCTGAGCCCTGACTCAGGGAACCAAGGCAAGACTGAATAGAGTTTAGGGGTTTAGAGGTTTAGGGGTTTAGAGGTTTAGGGGTTTAGAGGATTAGGGGTTTAGAGGTTTAGGGGTTTAGAGGTTTAGGGTTTAGACTTTGTCCCTTGCAGGATACCTGTGATAGCCTGCCCATAATGAGGTGGCCAACAAATGAGAGTAATCTGCGTATCGTAAGAAGATGCGAGGACTTTGGTATTAAGAGTGGCTACCTAGACCGCTATGTACGCACCATTGGGGCCCTATAGCCCAAACTGGGGTACTGGGAGGGTTTTGGCCCTAAACCCTAAACCCTAAAGTTTTGGAACTCACAGTCCCAAGCCTGAGGGTGATCCGTAAACTCTACTTGGGCTTAGGATTTTTGAGCTGCTTCTAGCGAAAGCTCTAGCCCGACTAGAAGCCCCCTAAGTCCCTTAATATGGTTATAGTTCTGTTGCAGGTAGAGTTCTAAGCGGGGTCGGGTCACCCATCAACCTCCAGGTAGACTTCCAGAATGCCCCGGAAGATAGGGCCCTCACTTCCCAAGGCTGTGATTCAAACTTGCTTTAGGGTTTAGGGTTCAGGGTTTAGGGGAAACATCTCACGGAAATCGTTTCCATCGGCTAGGGGACCCCTTCCTGGGAGCTGCATACTCTGCCTTAAAGGGATGAGCGGTGTCCTGCCCAGGGGATGCTTGGCACCCTGAATCCTCATCATATTTAACCCCCTTACATGGGCTATAGTCTAAACTCCTTAAAGGGGGGATATATAGGGGATTATATAGGGGACTACTATAGGGCTTATTAAGGGGGATACTAGGAGTTTGGACTATGGCTTACATGGGCTAACTGGCAGGATTGTTTGGGATGTGACTCCTAGATTCTGAATCCCCACCTGTGAAACCTCAAAGCAACAGATTTCTACATCGGCCTCCAGCCAAGTCTGCGAGTTTCTCAAGATGAACCGTGTTGATTCCATACATCATCATCTCCGTTTAATTACCCCTGTGTATGTATATACATATATATATATATGTCACGCCACTATGGGCGCGCATTTTCAGAACCCAAATTGTCACAGCACGAAGCCTTCGCTGGCCTATGGGTTTTGCAGAGTGTACTCGCTAGATGGTTCGCACTTCGCCACAGATTGGCGCCTCTTCTTCCGCCTCACTTGTGTAATCACCGCAACAGCCAGTTTGGATTCGGGGCTTCTGATTTGAGTTGATGCTCTTGCATATAGGGTCTGGGGTTGATAGTTGATAACAGTCACATAGCTCCAGGGCCCTTTCAAGGAGCACAAGGTATGTAGTATGTACCAGGACCCTCCTTATACCCTTAATTGGGGATATATGGTCCCTAATAGTGGGTACTTAGGCCCTAATAGAGGGTAGGAGGAGGGTCTAGGTAGGATGTTTACAGGTTGTGAGCCGCAAATCTGCTCGGTTGGTTAGCAACAAAAAAACGAGTGCTGCTCGCTGGAGGAGTCGCAGCCCTTAGCCCTAAATCTGCGTCAACGTTCAGCTTTTTCTGGTCGTCCGAAGATACAACAATCAAGACGATTTCAGCGTCCGAATGGTGAGAACATGGCTTTGCAATCCTAACCATTCTGTCTGCCTAGGCCCCTGACTTCAACCCAAAACCTAAATAGTGGCTTCCATGTTTTTCAGGTATCCCTATATAACCCCATTATATACCTCATTTTAGTATAGTACCCAACCCAGGTAACCGTAACCCGACGCACTCCGGCCTTCTCATGGGGCCTGTTGCATCCGGAGAAGGGCTAGAATCCAAAGCACGTAGCTTGGGGTCAATGATCTGAAGGAGGCTTTGGTATTTTTCAGGTGAGTTTTTTTACAGGCAACGTAAGGCGAAACAGCGATGATTATCCAGGCTGCTGTGTACAGATCACGCTTTGGAAGACCCAAAACCTGCGTGATGAGGCGTTGTTATATAGTAGGGTTAGTCAAAGGTAATGAAGGCCTATGCAGGTTGGCGCGCAATCATCCCAGCACTTCGACCCCCCAGCTACCCTTTATTCTGGCCTATGTACCACTATGAGGGGCCCTACAACCTCTACTTGAGAGTACTGGGAGGGTCTTGGCAAACAGCAAAAGTCATGGTTGGGTCCCAGGACATGAAACCAATCTGCATGAGCTCTAGTCTTGCTCCTGAAAAGCGGGTTATATAGCATTCTAGGCGTTTTCTAAGACGGGTACAAGGAGTTGAGTCTATGGCTCCCATGGGCTTGTAGAGTTCGTAGGACTCCTTTTTTACCCAGGCTTAGCCATGGCTATTCCAAAGCCTCCCACAAGCCTGCAACTCCAATCAGCTTCTTACTTGCCCATTGAGTACCTCTGCACTTCTTTGAGGTATCAGGAAACACCCCGAAGGTGAACCCTGAAAGCCGGGAATACTTGCAACACCTAGGTGGCAGCTTCCGAAAAAACAGGGGCCTCCGAATACAGACAGACCTTTTTTGTAGGGATCCCCCCAAAAGGCATCTTTAATTTGGGACACATCCATATGCCTTTGGTGTAAGTCTTCTCTTCGGTTCGGTATGCAAGTGAGGCGCTGTTTCACCACGAAAAGCCACGCCTGGAACGGACGCTCCAATTTTGTGTTGGGGTCGATTTGTAGTTGGGCGGAGATCCTTGAACCTGCCGGGTATACTTAGTATGTGAAAGCCTATTAATTACATTCAAAGGGTTAGCCTTCCTCGTGTTGGGAAAACAGGTTGGAGTACGGAAGCTCGAGTCTATCTGCAAGGGTCAGACTCCCAAGTGAGTTGAGAACCCCTGGCCCGAGGGTCCGCAAGATCCCCTTAACAGGTTCTGTTATGCCGGAGATGTTGCATTCCACCCCACCCATATCCGCTCGCGCGACAAGCGCCTGTACGGACCTTGCATAAGTAAAAGTTTTCACGGATTGCACTGTAGACCCGCAGGTTTCAGGTGAAATTCAGCCAACAAATTAAATCGGGCCTGCGTGTGGGCTTTAGATAAACTCGCATATGGGTTCCTAACTTATGTCCACAGTAGTGGGAAGGCTATTTTTGCAAACTGCCATGTAGCCCCTGTCAGATGTGGCGCCCGCTGAAATCTTACTAGAGATTGTAGCAGGGCATAAGGGAATATCATCCCTATAGAATCCATACATAACATATCCCCTTAATTCCTACTACTCCCCAGTAAGTACTTGTCCGATTCTCCGGCAATTTGATCAGCATGTGGGTTGAACATGGATACCTTGGTCTTCTAGCTATCGCCGTGTACATGTCTATGCATGTTCATACTTGTGCAGGTGTTTTCAACATGTGCATCTGCGCAATCAAGGAACTTGATGAAAAACTAGCACGCCAAGACAATGAGATCCTGATCTCGAGGGGCCCCAGCAAGACTTGAACGAATTTGCCCTTAAGGTTACCTGTCATGGTAATTAACTTCCCGCGGTAATGAACCCCCACCACCCCATGATCTTAAACGGTAGTCGACTCTAATGAGATCACCCATTGCAAAATTAGGGTTTGATTTATATTTGTGCCCCAAATGTAGGGAAGTACCGATTTAGGGAAAGGTTGCTTGACGAAACCACGTGGAGCGTCCGAAGGCCATGAGTGGTCAGAGTCAGTTTCCGAAATATATTTGGGCCCCATCACATGGGACGAATGAATTGCTTCATGAGTTCGGAAAGGCGAGCATAAGTCTACATCATTATTCGTTTTTTGTCCACCCGCGCAACCTCGAAATGTGTGCGGGAGGATAGTCCTTGCACAATCAATGCGCCATTTGCATATACCACCTGCGGTAAGGGCTTAAGCCGCGGACTCTCAATTTCAGGCGCCTTTTCGATGGAAGGTGATCCCAGCCTACTTCCTTGGGGGAACACCCTTCCCCTAATATTAACCGACGTCCCCCTCTCGCCCCCGTAATAGTAATTAATCCGGGCCCCGAGAAATTATTCAATATTAGGGTGGTAAATTTATTGAAGGAATTTGATAGGGCTGCATTTAACTCCATTTGAATTCCAAGGAAAATGAATAAGTAATTAAAGGAATTAATGAAATTGAATAACTAATTACATACTTCTGGAAATCGAATTAAAATTCAATTGAAATCGAATTAAAATCCCGTTAGAATCAGTTGAAATTTAATTACAATTCTCTTTAACTTCCATTTGAATTTACTGAAATTCCTTTTAAAACCAATTGCAATCGAATTAAAATCCCGTTAAAGTCAATTGAAATCTGGTTAAGATTTCCTTTCAAATCAATAAATAATGAGTTCATTTTTTGTTAATCAACTGAAATCAAATACCACTAGAATCAAATGAAGTTTTAAGTAAGATGCCCGCTAAAATCAATAACGAATAATTAGAAATCCTGTTTTAAATCCAGTGGAAATCGAATTAAGGTACTTTAAAATCAATCGCAAGTTAATTAATTTCCTTACAAAAGGAATTGAAATCGAATTAGACTCACGTTAAAACAAACTGAAATTGAATTAAAATTATCGTTTAGTTCAATTGAAATTTGATTGAATTGTTTTTAAAAGCAATTGATATCGAATTAAACATACTTCTAAATCCATTGAAATCTAATTTAAAATTCCTCTTAAAGTCAAGTGAAATCGATTGAAATCCATTTAAAATCAATTGAAATCGAATGAAACTCAATTGAGATTTAAGCAAATACAGCTAAACTTAAAAGGGCAATAAAATCAATCGACGTCGCATTCAGTTCTTGTATATAAAATCCTGTATGAAAACCATATGAAAAACAGTCAAAACCCAAGACATGAAGGGGATCCCTAATTCCTTTGTATTTCTTCTTATACCCCTAATGACTTCAAAATCCGCCCAATTCATAATTAGGTGGCCCCCTTTTTTTAAAGTAGTCTTCCCCTTTTGAAGTTTTCTTCTAGATTTTTAAGCCCTGAATTTATTCCTTAATATTAGGGGGAACGGGTTAATTGAGATCATTTCCAGTTCAAGTAGGTTATGTAGAGATCACATTGCAGGGCTTATTTTGGCGGAATGGAAAAATGGAAGCTACTATTTCGGATTCCCTCTCTAAGCCCAACATGGCCCGAAAGAAGCTAGGGCACTCCTACCTGGAGACATCCAGATCTAGACCTTCCACCTCGCCTCTGCTCTGGCCTAAGTACCCACTATAAGAGCCACTGTCTAAACTCCTAGTATCCCCCTTAATAAGCCTTATAGTACTCCCATATATAATCCCCTATACACTCCCTTTTCAGGAGTTTAGACTATAGCTCATAAGGGGCCCTCTGTCCCCAATTCAGGGTCTTAGGAGGGTCCTGGGCCTAGACCTCAACCCCAGCCTCGGACTTTGAACTGGTTGAAGACCTTCTTGAGCTTCTTTAGTCCTCCCGTGATACCTGGAGCCCAAAGCCCTGAACTCCCAGTACCTAAACCTAAAAGTATGTAACATAGCCGTAGACCCATAGTAACAGCCATTATTTTACATATTTAAATCTGGGGGCAGTTCAGGTACCCACCAGAATCATCAAGGCCCGACTCAATATGAGCCCAGATGAGCTCCTTGCGCCATTCATCCCCGATCTCTGAGCTTGTTTCGTCCTTCATTTTTGGGGCCCCCCCTCTTGGTTTCACTCCGCGACGGCTGGGCTGCAGAGCGATAATTTTCATAGGCTTCGCAAGTGGCATACTCCCCCTGGGGTATATGGGAATCTTGTTATAACACACCCCAAGCCATATTCTATCTACTTTAAGGGGGACTGAAGTGTAAGGCTTTGGGATGTGCAGGCAATTTGCGGGGCTCATCAGGCTTCCACCGTTGGGGCTTCAACCATCAAAGAAATCAGGTCAACCCATTTGTTCGAACCCGTCAACCGGTACAGACACAACCCCAAACCCTAAACCCTAAACGGAGCCCAAGCGCGCTCCTTCTAAGCGGACAGAAGTCTTTGTAGGCCTCCCTTTCGCTTAGAGTAGCACGGGGTTTAACCGCAGGGTGCGGAGTTCCCCTTCACTAAATACCCGCCCAACCCCTCTAATACAGACTTCTACCATAGTACTACAATGGGTGGAATATCGATTATTCAGGCGTAGGAATGTTTTATTAGGGTAGGGAGTTAAGTTAGATAACATAAATAGCTAGTCATCCTTGGAGATAGTAGTGTCTACAAACAGTCTCGTCTCACTTTGTTTTGCCAGTCCGTATTGTTGACGAAAGAAATCCTGCAGGGCATTAGTTATATTCATACTGTAAAACCAAGGTGTGAAGTATTTAGGGGTCGGGCAGGTGTTTTTTTAGTGTCAAGTAAACTTTTTCTGTTTACTCAGGTTCCGAAACCCTAAACCCTATACTCAAAATCCTAAACCACCCAGAAACCCTGAGTTCATAACCCCCTAAACAACTAACCCTCGATGAAGCTCTTGGCTTCCTTGAGGCCCTCAGCCCATCCTTTGCGGTTCAGCAGGGACGTGGGAGTGTCTCAAATCATGGGTCTCCTGGGACCCGCACCACAGAGAGTACCCCAAAACAGAAGAAACCTTAAGCTTTTTCTGCTTGCGTGTATTTACGGGACCCTCGTTTTGAGAAACCCATGTGGAGGACAGAGTCCCTGTTTCCCTGCCACGGCTACGCACTGCAGTTCAGACACAGATTGCTCTGGAGGGTTGGGATTGCAGAGAAAATTACTGGTTGGAATTTGGAGTGCGCTGATTTTACGGGTCAGTTGGAGGTTGAGGGTTCAGACAAACTCTTATTCAGTCCATGTACCCAAGCCAGAAACAAAACTGAGCATAGGTGCCCGAGGTCACGCTGTCAGGGCATCAAGAACGGAAACCATTTTTCTTAAAGCAGAAGTTCTGCCGATATGCAGCGAAATATTGCAATCCTCGTTTTATAACGACCTCAAAGAGAGCCCCAAATCGTGAAACCCTTGAAATCTGCAAGCTCCAAGAACTTCACAGGCATCCCCACAAGACCGAGCCTGTTTACCGGACCGAGGCATCATGCAAAGGAGATAAGAACCCGACAGGCAGAGTGCGAAGCACTGCAAGGTTACAAGGTTCTCTTGTTTTTGGGGAGTCAGGGGACGATCTAGAGGGATTTTGCCGGCGGGCTATAGGGATTCTGGCGTTACGTGAGCAAATAACGAAACGCTAGTGCAATCCATACCACGGCAGCAACTACAGGGAGCTACGGATACAACTTGCATGTCTCTTCCCGGGACCTAAACTGTTCCTAGGGTAGCGCCTTCCAACCAAGGGTCATTTTCATAGCATGGGCATCATGGTCTGCGGGACGGTGACAGGCTGAGCATTCTCAAATCTTGTAAGTCGGAGGAGCTAGTTGCATAGTAGGTGTTGGGTAGTTGCAGGGATATTGTCTTTGGTCCGCTGCAAACGTAAGCTTCATTGTGTGGAGGTTCAGCCATGAATGTTCCAGCTTTCTAGTTTTCATTCGGCTGCTGGGACTTAATTGCTTTATACGAGGGAATACATATACGCGTGCCAGTTGACAGTCCCGCATGTCCACGGCAGGCCCAGAGTAGAAACATTCTGCCAACAGATGGCTATTCTGCCGCAAACGGCTCGTGAACAACGTCGCGTAAAAGATTTAAGCCATTCCCAAACAGTGTCAGGATGGTCTATGGCTCATGAGTTAACAACACATGAGGGCAGTGGTAAGATAAAGTCACACAGAACTTGAGGTCTACACACACACACCCAAGATGGAGATTCTTCATTTTGGCCGTGCGAACATGCAAGGTCAGCTCAAACAGCAAACTCTTTGCAACAAGGTGATCAAATATTTGGGCACAGGCTAGAGGTTTCGGGCTTGGGGGCTAACATTTTGCTGTGCGTGTGTGTTCTTCTGGTGCGTTGCTTTGGCATCCAGCACCCAGGGCCGAGATTTGCACGTTTCCCCCCGGACTGAAAGGGACTCTGCGATAAGGGGCTGCATGTGGAATTGATCATAGCACACCGGCGCTGGTCAAAGCCAGGGGCTATTGCTGAGTAGACTCCACCTTTTGGGGGCAGCATTCTCAAGCAACCCAGACTTCTAAGAATCCGCCGTTGCCATGTAGCAAGTACGGCATTACACAGAGATTCCTTAGGGACCATATTTCCGTGCAAGGAAAATCCTTGACGTGCTGGTGATGTTAATCAGTTCCGAAACTGCTTAGTAGACATGATCCAAAAGGTACCTACTTTCTAGGTTCTAGATCCTGTTGCTTATTGCTTGTTGGCAGGCAAATGGGAATTAGGATCCCAATAGAACCCCTGTATAGTATATTCCCTTGTTCCCTACTAACAACCACTAAGTTTAAGCAGTCGGGAGGGATGGACTGAAAATTTGATGAAAGAAACCTTGACAAGTTGACTCTAAAGCATACACCCTAAATCCTAAAGCCTAAACCCTAAACCCCAAACACAAATCCTAATTAAGAAGCCAGACCTCCAGTGACAAAACCCTCACCGCCCAGAGCCCCACAAATCCCAAGCTTTGTAAATATCAAGACTCTCGTAGTACCCTGAATTGGAGAGAGCAAAAAGAGAGATAATATCTTCATATATATATATGTATACATATATGTAGAGGGTACTTAGGGCCCAATAGAGAGTAGATGGAGGGTCTAGGATTGCCAGCGTGCCTGTGTACGTGCGAGAATTCAAGTCATGACATGATTTTACTTTGCTGGAGGGTTCGTGTCAGCAACAACAGTCAAGAATCAAGAAGCAGCATACAGGTCATGCGAAAAAAAGACAAGATCATTAGGATCTCGGCTAATCTTTCAAGAGCCTTCATGCCATAATCTTTTTGCAGCGCAGAAGTCCTATGAAGATACCGCAGCTGAAGGCGTTGACCTCTTTGAATCTGAGTTGGGGGGCACGCGCCCGGATGGGACTCGACCTTTTCTTGAAAGACCCCCACCCCTGGAAATATTACATGTTTCACCTGTGGTAGACTATACTGTATTGGAGCATTTTATAGTCAGTAGGGAAGATAAGAGAACACATTAATACAGGGATTACATTCCCTTCTTCCCTACTAACCACCAGATGTTTGGGGGGTAGGAGTTTCACGTAAGCGGGAGGGGATTGGAGGAGCCTTGTGCGAGACGGCCTGGGATTCAGGGGTCACGGACTTGGGAATTTAGGGTTTAAGGGGTAATTAGGGGCAGAACGAGCGCAGCGGCTTCTGTACTCTTTTGTTGAGCGCAGATTTTATGGAACGGAAAATGAGTTATCATCAGAGCGGAGAACCAAATCAAAGCTGAAAGGGAGCTCGGGTGCTACAGCGTTCAAAGTTGGACGAAGTGATCATAATTAAGAAGCCGTTAAATCGAGTAGCTCAGCGTGTCCCCATGCCAGCCCTTTTTCGGGAAGTACCCTTTCAGTTCTCAAGCAGACACCTTGGCGGCGGCAGGCATCTATAATAGGAGGAAAAGGCCACGAGCGTGCCTGTCTGCAGCGTTGTTCAAGCAATCTAGCAAGCCAGGAAGGTACAATTGATACTACAAATCTTGTATGCCCTTAGTATGTGTTGAAACAACAAGTCCCAAGATGCACAGAACTTTTGGTATCTTTTCCAGTGTGATAAGGCATCCCAAAGGTTTTGTCCAATCAGACCATGCCCAGCTAGAGCATGGAAGTCTCCTCTCTTCATAAGCTCCCCACCTCATCAAAGAATATTCAAAGACAGTACCATTATACGGTCTGACTCGCTAGGGGTGGGGTTGAATTAGGTAATGGAGCCCCAACAAGGCCAGGACTGCCCCCATAGTAAGCCGGCTGGGCTTGACAGGACCTAATAGCTGGGACTTGTCTGCTGTTGACTGTTCTCTTTGCGTGTATCCTGGTTCCGGGATCCAAGTTTAAGTGCTATTGCGTGAATCCCTATGTGTGGATTCCTATGTGGATGGGGTCCCTATGCTCTTGCGGGAGTTTGGAACCAGTACTTTGTTCAGTTTCGCATCTTGATACGCGCCGCAATTTTGAGACCATGATTTTGAGACGGATGAGCTACCGAGTTACTTGAAGAGTTCCCCACGCCAGATCACCCAGACGCATTGGGGATTTTTGGGGAAGCCGGAAAATTTAGCAAACAGCAGGGTTTGGGTGCCCCAGAAATCTAGGCTATGGATCCTACACGGGGCATTTTTTTGAGACATCCCTATTGCAGTTGGTAATTCGACCAAAAACTTTGCGCAGGACAAAACCCATCAGCAGGAAGTCAGGCGCAGATGGGCTCGGGGTTTGACGTTGATCAAGGTCCGGCGTGTTGAGGAATGTCTTGTGTTTTGTTATGAGGAATCAAGAGGGAGAGGTTGCGGAACTTGAAGGCTGTTTGTGTCACAGCTTTGTGAGGAGCCCGGTGCCTCGCAGCGAAGAAGAGGGATGTGTGAGGTGCATTTCGCAGTTTCGAATCATGACCGCCGATGTGCTATTGGAAACTCTGCAATCAAGATTTCTGAGCGCGGCAAGCCCGATTTTGGCAGAGGATCTGGGGGGGGCAGGACGGGCAAAAAATGTGTTTGCTAAATGTTGTCGTGAGTCTTCGTAATGAAGTTCCAAGCCCCGATTTGCCACAACCTTACATATGTTTTATGGGTATTGCGAATCACGTTTTTGTGGGCCTCTGTCACCCATGTAGTGTTCGAACAGTTTTCTTAAGAGTTGTTTTAGGGTTGCAACTTTTCATGTCAGTCCCTTTCAGCTCTTTAATTCCGCGCGAGAAAATGGTTCGTAATCATGTGCTTGCCTTGAAGGGTTCATGGTCCAAATACTTAGGCAGTACATACCTTGACCCCATTGTATGTAAATAGAAAAAACTTATGCCCAAAGTATACAGTGTGGGCTTCAAGTGGGCAACCTTAAGCCGTAAACCAGCAAGCCTTGAAAAGGATAAGTGCCCAACTATCGGGCATTGAAAGCGTTAGAGGGAACTAACGCGAAAAACACAATAACGTGCACGACCCCGAGTAATTCATGCTTTGGGAAATATATTGTATTCTAGTATATGTCTACTAGCGTCCTGCAGGAGTTATTGGTATCAAAAGATCTTATCCCTTGACCCTACACCCTATGTAAACACTAAAGTGGTACCACGAGGGAAAATTACGGTTATATAACGGACTGAAGCTTCACGGTTTAGAGTTTAGGGTCCGGATTAGGGATTTAGGGTTTCGGGGTAACAGAGCTTCTCTTCAAGAACCTGTGGAATACGTAGCCCAGAACTATTATATTATGTATATATACATATGTATATATATGTAAATCAGCTTGTCCGAAAGCAGGGCCGTCTTTGAACAGAACTATGGGCATACAAGGGGAAATATTTAATCTTTGAATATCTTTGAAACTTGAAACACTGCGGTGTGTCAGACTGTGGAACTTCGTGTGAGGCAGATGAAGCATTGCTTCAGGCGACAAATGGCCACGAAGGTCTTGTCCTGTTCGAACAAAATGCCCGTCAGCCTACGCGAGTGTCAACAGCATTGTAGTAAGTAGATTGTTCTATGACGAATGTTTGCTCACCTTGCTTCGTAAACCGCTCGTGAAGGCACAAGCCGATACGGAAACCGGAAGCCCAAACAAAACCAGACTGTAGGGTGGAACCAATTACCATGCAAGACCAAATAGTATGCTCATGTGTTAAATTTGCAAGAATTTGTGCAAGAAATGTCCCCAGACAGGACTGACTCGGAACTAGGAAAAGGTTGTGTTGTGTGGTCATGGCAGTAGACAAAGTCGGCGGAGGTGGGGGGGGGCAGGGCGGGCAAAAAATTGCGCATCATTGGGCCAACCAGGTTCGCTGACATCAGCCAAAGCAAGCCCAGCGTTTCTCGGTTCTTCTTGAGGAATGTGTTTCATTCCTTCCGTTGATATGTAGTTGGAGGCAATCTCAAAGTGACATTGGTGACTTCCACGTGACTAAGGTTTGAGACAGTTGCGAGCGTTGCGGGCCATGTCACATGACCGCCATCCTTGCCCAGCAAGCGTTCTGGGTAATGTAAGCAGCTGTTCGTTTCACAAGTTTGGGGCACATGAGAGTAGTTGGCTTAACCGACCGCATCATACAATGATTTTTTCGTCATTGTCGGTACCCTAGCACTGAGTGAATTTTTGAAACTGTTTGTTTGGATATTACGCTGGTTGTTTTTCAAGTGTGCAAGCATGAGCGTAATTTTCGAAGATAGCAAGTGCCATTTGGTACTTTCCAAGGATGAGGGCATTTGAAATTAACATCTCAAATAATCGGAAAAATGGTGTAACGATTGTCTGGGAAGCCGCTCATCTTGGGAAAGTTTGCATTTGTGGAATTCATGTTTTTGGATAGATTCATGTGGGATTGTTACTAGCTGAGCTGAAATCCAGAAGATCAGCCCAACAGTCCCTGTTGGTTTGCCAGCATCACGCGTGTTTGCATGCTGAAGAAGTGGTACATCAGCAAATCAGCAAATTCTGCGGCGTGTTGGATGGCAAGCCCTTGTCAATGTTGGATAGGTGTGCTGAAAGCGCCCAACTTCGTGAGATCGAATATGTTACTCCCTTTATCGACGTATGTTCGAATTTTCGAAGATTCTGCTCCTGTGACTTTGCTCCTGTGTACCTATATAGAAAGGCTTCCAGTACTCGCAAGATTCGTAACACTTTCCGATACGTGGAACGAGGCTGATGCTAGCATTGATGTATGGCGAGGTTGCGCGCAATGGCATCTCAATTCATGCTGGAACCTTGGTCCCCATGCCTGTCGAAAAAACACAAGGCAATTCAGGAACTTGCAAAGGCTTCCGGGAGCATGATTTTAGCACGCCACCGTTGGTGAAACTTAGTGCGTGAACTTGGCGGCGAAGCTCATAGTTTTGGTTTTTATTCTCTTAGTGGCTATTCAAGTAGGGTGTTTCAAACAGGTTCCGCTTCAATGGGGAATTTTGATGTTCGATGAATCAGCCACAACGTTTTGGGCATTGCAGCTGGCAAGTTGGTGTCGGGGTTACCCTAGTCATTTGAATCTTGACCCGCTCAATGGTATGCCGGAAGGTGTAGGGCCAGGACCAAAAATAACTTCACGGGCAACACGATGTTGAAGATTGACAGATTGACAAGATTCGCACGGGGTAGAAGGGTCCAACACATATGGAGCCCAAACATTTTCAATTGATAAAGCACCAAGTTCATGCATGTGGACAAATGAAATCATGTGTAGAACGATGAGGATTTCAAACAAGACGTTTCAGAATTCAACAAGTGCATGCGCGTCCGAAGACAACAAAAGGCAACTGTCAGCATGATGCCTTGACATGCGAGCATTGCATGAGCCAAGTGTGTATGACCACGTTGGTGTTCCTGCGCGTTTGCAATATCAATGTTTGAAAGCTGTCTACCGAATGTAGGCGATGGGGTTTCATTGAATATGTCCGCAGACCACCTCATGGCAAGAACATTGTACCATGCGTTTTTCATGCCGTTGGCCAAATTCAAGACGATTTTCGTACATTCATATGAGCTACAGTCTAAACTCCTAGTATCCCCCTTAATATCCCCTATAGTAGTCCCTTATACAATCCCCTGTATAACCCCCCTTTAAGGAGTTTAGGCTATGGCTCATATGTATGTCACACTGCCGGCCAACTTGGGTTCCATGTTGCTGTCCACATTGTGGCAATTGTGGCGCCGCTAGTTGTTGAATGGCGCATCCCGATGTGATTGCCAAGCCCCAGCTAGAGATGGCATTTATTTGTTTTCCACGACGGCTCTTGTTGGGATTAGGTGATGGGTCTTCCTATACAACCCCAAGTTTCGCAACCCATGCTATTGAAAACCACAGGCATGCAGCCCCTTTCGTGCATTCAAATCCTTGTTGTCGTGTCGCTTTGGGCTCGAACGCAGAACGTTAGAAGTTTGGCTCGGCGTGGCACGACAACAGTCGTTTGATCCTCAGACCGGCGGTGCTCAACATCTGGTTGTCAAAGGTTTGGTAACTTTAAAGGGCTGCACCATGAAAAGAGCCCACGCAGGCACCATGGCTTTGACACCTTTCCCGAAGATGTAGTGTTATTTCAAGCTGTGGGGTTGAAAGCTCGGGACTTGAGGTTCCGTCCTGAGGTCCAGAATGTTCAGCACTATGGTATGAGTTTGATATTGCCTAGGATGAGGCTGAGGGATCAGGATGCCAGGTTCCGCTGTGGACAATGTCAGGTTCATTACGGATTATAGGAATTGGAGCTTATAACGCATCATTATTGGAATCCTACCATTTGACTTTCCAATCAAATCAAGTAGTTTTGGGTTTCAACACGTTCCTCGCCTTTGCATGGCAAGAATCCCGTCAAACGTTTTAGGATGTGGGATGTGGGATTACCTAGGCAAAGTTCTGGAATGCTTTGGATATCAAAAGTTTGTGCGAGACATTGCATTTCCCGAGGCCGCGTAATGGAAATGTCATGTGGCATTGCCCACTCATTTTTTGTGGAAATGGGCAACGTAATCGCCAAAACTTGTGCGCCCAAAATCCTGCTTGCGACATGTGAGAGCAGTTCACGTTTGGAAGTCTCGAAGCGCGAGCCAGTGCCCAAAGTTTGCGAGTTCTTCTTGCGTAGATTTTGTCTTCACCCACCCTATAGCCTATAACAGATGCCTGAAGGTTGCAATTGTCGCAATATGATACCTTTGACTGTGGTCCTGCATCTTGCTGGTACGACTTGGGGCCAGTGTCCGACCTATACCCCAAAGTTCCTTGTCTGAAATGTGCGCGAGCCACTCATCGAAGGAGGCCTCTTCGTATCTCCACCCTTAATCCATACCCAAGCAGCTGGGCACGCCTGCAAAGCATACAAAAAACTTCCGCGAACAAAAGTATAGCTGCTACGTTCCTACATCATACGGCTTGATGCACAAGACCTCCCAAGTGCCTCTAACAACTAGTAGTTGTTTTAGCGTCGGTGGTTCAGGTAGTGCAGGTAGGTTTTTGTGTACAATTAATTGAACCAGTTAGAAACTCCAAAATCTTACGCGCCGCACCTGAAGGCACAAACTTCGATCCTTCAACCTTAAACTTCTAAACGGCACCGTTTTCCCATAGTGATTTTGAGTAAACTTGACCCCGAAGGGCCATGGCGGGCGACACAGTGCCGGACAAGGCATGAACGGGTGAATAGTCTTAACAATAGAAATCATAGTAACTAGAATATCCACCATAGTACTACTACTACTACTACTACTAGTAATAATAATGATTAGTATATTCATGAATAATAACGTCCAAATAGTAGCAAGAATAGCGGTAAAGCGAATGATAGGGAAAATAAAACATCAATACAAACAAAATATTATTTAAGACTAGTACTGACAGTTGTAGTAATACGTGTAGAAACAAGTTTGCCAGCATGAAAAGGTTTACAGTTTGTTTTGTACACGCAATTTACAAGGGGGTTGTAATGATGCCACGCAGCTTCTACGGAAGTAGCGCCGCGTCATTTTTGCATAGCCGGGCCATCTTCTTTACGGAACGACCACTTGCTTGTACAGACATGAATTTTAGATGAGTTCATGTCGGGTTCCGTAGTGTACCCACGAGAAGTGACCGCAAGAGTTAGCTGCTGTTATCGTAGCGGTTCCACCGGAACTATTAGGTGGTGATGGTGACGCTACATAATCGCTAAAACGGGCTCCCTACTATCCCATAAGAATCTTTATCATGCTTTGGAGTCTCCACATGTCGGCAAACCCATCCCGTTGCGAGTGTCTCCGCTGATGAATTGCGGGTTTCGAGAGTGAGGTTAAAGCGTGGAAGGTTCATCAGTGGTATTAGGGGTTAATCAGGAGTTTCATGTTTGACTGGTTGTGGGAGTGTTGTAAACATGGATTTTAACCATAAACCCTAGATCTTAATTAAAATTCGACGCAAACCCCAAGCTCCAAACCCTAATCATGTTGGCACCCCCGATGTCGTGCTTAATTATGTTGCATTCTCTAAGCAGCCCCATAAGCCCACAAGGAACCAGATTTGTGGGCACAGTGTTTGACAAATCCCGGGATGAGCGGCATAATTCATCAAATTTCGAAGCAAAGGCTAACATGGAGCGGGGACAGCGGGGTTCAGCAGGAAGCTTTTTAGATGAGCGAAAACCCCCCTGTAGGCAGCAGAGAAGTCGGAGGAGAAAAAGGTGGAGGAAAAAAAGGTCGAGGAGAACGAGCCCAGGGAGAAGGAAGTCGTGAAGAAAACCGAGGCAGCGTACTATACTTGGTATATGTTTGATTTATGGGGTATATCAATATATCACATACCCAGATCTCGCAAAAAAGGTTGGGAGTTCTATGTTCCGAATTACCGGGACTTGCCAATTACCGTATGTAGGTTAGGCTGTTCATATGGATAATTGGAACGTCCAGCTAGGGCTTGACTGTAACCCCAAGCCCCAACACCGAAAAATCAATAACCTCCAAACCCCTAAACCCCTAAACCCTAAATCCCAAACCCTTGAACCCCTAAACTCTAAACCCCTACCCTTCAAACCCCAACCCCCAAAACCCTAACCTCCCCTTAGGGCATGTCACAATTGGAACCCATAAGAGCTACAGTCTAAATTGCTTGAAGGGCGGTTATATAGAGGATTATATAGGAGAGCATTATAAGGCTTATTAAGGGGGATACTAGGAGGTTTGACTATGGCTCATTTGGGCGTTTGAAAACTACACTACCCAGAGGGTCCAAATACCCATTATAATTTCGTATTTCGGTACTTCGAATTTGGATACCTGCAGTCATAGTAGAAGTCGGGGCAAATATGCTGTCATCAAACAAATTATTCGACCCTTTGGGCCACACAATTCCTAGCAACGAACCCATAATTACCAGGGAATGTGGTGGGCAGTTGCCAACTTAGGGTCCCAACTTGCTAGCCGCAAACGTTAGGTGCTGTCTTGCAGCTATTTTGCTCATCCCCAAGCCGGGCCCATAATTTTCAGAATCGCCCATGTGTATGTTGGTACAAACAGCACAGAATGCATTGCGATGCCTGTTTTAATTGTTGCCTAAGCTTGGTGAGTTTGGTATGGGGCCCAATGTGTGTGACAGTGTGACAGAGGCGGAATTTCAATGCATTTGCAAGGCTTGGGTGGTCACATGGTTGTAGTGAACAAGATGGGGGGCGTTAATTTTACACATCCCTCTCACAATAGTGTTGCCGACCCACCAGCGGTGTTGTTTAACAAGGCAACCCAGTCCGAACGGACATGATATTGCGCTCATGGTTGGAGTTGAATGTCCGGGTGCCAAGAGGTTACTGTCCTTCCAAACCAGCAGGCTCCAGTACTCAATGGTGCGTGCATACGCAAACGTGTGCAACATTTCTGCCCTTCGGAAAATGAGGCTCTTAAAACCGAGTCGCAAAGTATGAACGCCTTCACACAAGCCCGCACCAATGAGAGGGCGGACCACGTGTTTTTCTATTAGGGTACGGAGATGGACTACATGCAAAAAACTCGTAGTGTTTCTCCCCAAGCCCGGAATCAATGTAATGTTTGCTTTTCAAGGAACCTTCGAAGCCACCTGGGTTAATAACGACGCTCTTCAGGAGGTTGGGTCTAGGGATTTGCGTTGGGTTTGGGGTTAAAAAGCATGTCTTACTTAAAGCGAACTGTTCTCCGGTATCTACTCCACCATTATGCTCCTTCGGACTTAGCTTGGACCTGAGACCCTTAACCCCTTGGGATTCCTTTATATTCCTATTATAGGTACCTAAGGGCTAACCTTTAGGAGGGGGCCTAAGTGCCACGCAGTATGCAGTTGGCGGTACCTGCATTAGTTCGCCTTTTCACTTCATGACCAGCAAGTTTCGACGAACTCCCATTTGCGGAGGACAAAAACGCAGAAGCAGCGCGAGCCTCAAACCCCACAATGAATTTTGGGTTGGTTCTTGTGACCATTGCACTTGGGGGCAATGTAGCTGAGTTTGGGTCGCCGCGCGTGGCTCTTGCGAGTGTTGCAGTTAACGAGTTTGGCAACAAACTTTTGGGGGACGTGTAACGACAGGCTGAATTCATTCCTGGGGTTAGTTCAGGAGAGTCGTCTGCGAAAACACATGTTTCATTGTACCACATGCGGGGTTGAAAATGAAGATCTCGACAACCTGCCTGCGCATGGAGGTAAAGCTCTTGAGCGTTCAGCCTGACATTTGGGGCTTTTGGTGCAGAGATGAGCTTTGTTGACAAGTCAAGGATGCATTCTCCATGCGTAGCAAGCATGCCGTATACCCACCCTTGCTCGCATCGTTCCTGAATGTTACTCAAGACCTTGAAGCGTAAACCCATATCCCTCTAGAGACCACATTTTACAAGGCGAAACCGAAGGTTCAAGAAGCGACTCCCGCTACCTTGTTGGCATTGGCTTCTTGGCCTGATGAGGTAAATTGGCGGTTTGGGCAGGGTGGCTGATGACAAAGCCCGTTCCAGCAATTGCATGTTGCCATACGTTGGACGGTTAAATGCTTTCTCAAGTTGCAATCATCTCGAAACAATGGAGTTTTCTGGCTGGAACGGAATACACAGGATCAATTTTGCGGGGTTTGTGACACAGGGTGAGAGGAGATAAAAGGATTGTTGAGATTTGGGTCAGGTTTAGGCACGCAGGCTTCATGCAAGCATTGTGATCTGGTGTTCCGCAGCCGTGTGTTTGCGTGATCGCGTTCACTGTCAGTTCCGGTTTGATCACGGTTTTGCCGCCGGCGCTTGCGTTGCGGAAAGGCTTCATAAGCACCCGACGATCTAGGACATGCCCAAAACATGATCTTAAACGCAAGGCCGCCGGCGCCCTTGCAATTGCAACGGTTGCGTCTGTGGTGTCGTACCCCGGCTGCAGATGGAGCTCACGATTGATTGGCCTGAAAAGGCTTGGTGTAACGTGCACACGGATGTTTGGGAATGGGTAATGATGTTCAAAGCTCCAAGATTGGTTGAAGGCAAAGTAACGCAATATTAGCGGTTGCAGGCGCGGGGCTTCGGCACGCGTTGTAGGGGTTTCATATTTAGGGGTTCAGTGGACTCAGTACATGGCTTAGAAAAGGGTTGTAGACACATAACCCAATGTGGGGTATATAGCCCCGTTAATTAACAACTTACTTGCGAGGTCCCATGAGGCTTCAAGTAGTGCTTAGGATTTCTGAGCATGGAGTATTTGGGATGGCGCAGTTAAGCCGTGTATTTTTGGGAGTTATTCACGTAGGACTTAACGCATGCGCGTCTAGCCCGCGTAAGGTTGTACCATGACAACCTGCAGTAGCATTCAAGGTATATACTCTGGCAGCATTTGCACAGTTGAATGATAGGTTGTGTCGGTAGATGAGTTGGTGCTTGCTCTTTGCCAGACATAGTGACATGATGAGCGCACGGGACATGCGTGTTGCGTCATGAAAGCTCGCAATTATTTCGTCAACATCACGTGAACCGGAAGCTTTGAATAATGATTCGAGGCAAAGCGACGTGATGAACGGCGGAAGCTTGACGAGCTGGTACGTTTGGCACTCAGGGGGTAGGTTCCTGGGGCGAGGGCATGACGCTTCCCGTTGCGGGAATCAGCATAGGACCTGCATACACGATTGACGTCAGGGGCTCGTGGGTATCAAGTGTGAAGGATTGAGATTTCGATCTAGTTTCGTTGTTGGGGGGATATGAAGCGTTGGTTTCTTGAGATTTTAAAGGAGGCAGTGCCCACGGGTTGGGGGTTGCTGGGTGTTGGTTATCCGGTGGGTGGGGCCAGGAAGAATGATGTAAGTGTTTGTTGGGCATTGAAGAGGGGGATGCGCTCCTATTGTGCTTGACTTGCGAGTTTCACAAGTTTCGTGGTTGCTGAGGTAATGAGTTTGATAGGGCCATGAGCGGGTTGTGAGATCAATTGCGGCGTTTCAGATTTGGATTAAAGTCAGCGTGGTTGTGCAAAAACGGTCGGACACTTTTTGTGTGTGACTAAACCATTGCGTCACGCTCCTCACAAACTGGCCAGTGCTAGCTACAGGGCTTCCAGGAAGGACGCGCAATGAGAAAGTCGCACATGAACAGGCGTGATAAGAGGCCCTGTGTTACATTTTCTTGAACGAATGAAAATCCAAATGGTAGATTCCCAAAATAAGGGGACCCCACTATAGACCCCAATTTACTATAAGCCTTAGTATGGGGACCCCCAAAATGGTACCCCTAATTTTGTGAAGCCCCCAAATTGGCCTTTGTCTGAAGGACTCGCTGTGGGCCGAGCATATTGTTCCGCCGCCCAGCGCGCCGAAGAACGCTGCTGGGATGATGTAATAATAAGACGCGCAACATATATTGGTGGACAGTGGATTTTCAGTAAATACTACGCCGAGGTTGCAAATAATTATGGGGTACACAGGGCGCCGAGGACATGTTCCAACAAAACCTTTGTGTAGGTTCTACGAGCATTCACGTTCAGCGTTCATGATCGTGCTACGGTTCAAGTCTTGAAATTGTGAGTGTTCCAGCTTTTACATGAAGCGTATGTGTTTCAGTTAGTGACATCGGCTTTTGTCGCGCCCGGGAAGCTGAGGAAACACTTCTTGCTATGCACGCTGTATAAATCAGTTCGGCAATGTGTTATCGCAGAAGCATCAGACAGCAGTACTGTGGCGGTCGACGTGGGCATGCACAACTGTTTTTTGTGTTGCTCATGGCTGGGGTCCACTGCCAGAAAACAGAACAGGGACCCGGAACCATCAAAGCTTGACAGCAGGTACATAGGTAGGTATACTGCAAAACTCTTGTTGCACAAGACTATCGGACATTACCTGGCTATAGCCAGGGTAATTCATGGTGATTCCCTACCTCCAAAACAAGGTCGTAAGAAAATCGTACTGATGCTTCCGGTGGTGGGTCATTATTTTCCTGAGGTTCCGCTACCAATTATGAACTTTCGGACCCCACCTGTGTATTGTCTTTAGACTTAAAGCTTGACAGTATTTACTCTTGTGAAATCCTGTTTATACCATGCGTTTCGCTCCCCATGGCTCCTTAAGCGCCATGTCGAAAAGTGGTGTCAGGTTTGCACCATCCAGTTTTGCCAGAGCTGAGGCATGGCAAGCTTTGAGGTGCATATGGCCTATAGTCTAAACTCTTAGGATCCCCCTTAGTAAACTCTATAGTACTCCCCTATATAACCCCTTCAAGGAGCTTAGACTACATCTCATATGGGAGTGAGATCTCATAAGCGTCCACCCGCGAATAGTGGAATATGAATATTATATTGAATAAAGACTAGTCAAACAATATACAATATGAGGACCCGAATGTTTTTGCCATTGTTTTCTTGAGGTCACAGGTCACCGTTTAATGTTAAGGTCACAGGTCTTATCAGGGACAGGGCTTACAGGCTTAAAGCAGTAAGTATGGCACGGCCCTGTTTCGGGTGGCATATTTAGGCAAGCCTTGTACTACATGGCAACCCGTAAAACAAAAGCGGGCACGCAAGCTTCGGAGTCTTTTGGAATCAGACTGTATGCTACATTTTTTTTCGTTACGGCATGTATGTGGACCCCTTTTCTTGGTATTGGTGCCTCTCTCGCAGGACAAAACCTAGTGCTTCATTGGAAGTAGGAGGAGGGTTCAATTAGAGTGTTGACCAACGCAACGTTTCCAAGGGCATCATTAATCATTGGAGCTTTACAGTCAAAGCCACGATTTGAGAAAACGCCGGCAGTTGCTCGGCATCGCGGCAGTACCTCGTTGCAACGTCGCCGCAGTCACCTTGTTCATGATGGAGTTTGCAACACATTTGGTTTCAAAATTGTGCATGTTAGATTCACATGCAACAACGTGATTTTCCTACCATGTTTGCCCGCAAAGCTCGGCGCAGCCCGTTGAAAGCCAGAATTCCATTACATGGCATCAGTCGTTGATGTTGACACTATGGTTAGGTGCTTGCTACAGCATTACGAGCTCTACATGCTAGTTTCCGCAAGTTTGACCTGCATGCCCCAAACCAAAATTATTTGTTTTGGCGCAAGCTTCACTTTTCAGCATGTTCCGCAGTCACAAAAATGACGGCTTGGCAAATATGTGCATTCCAAACGCCAGTGACAGATCATGCACAACGTTCGCCCCGTTTGTGACAGTAAAAGAATTGGGCCTGATTAACTCTTTCCGTTTCTTTTGTCCATGTTTAGGGTTTAGGGTTTAGTGTGAAATGTTGTAGGAGGGGCTGCCATCAAAACCACCTGCATCATAACTTGCCGACGCAGAGGCTGGAAGGCGACGGTAATATGTGGGTTTGCGATCGCGAGTCCCATTTTGAACCGTGCACCTAACAAAAAGACCGAATGATTTGTAGGACAAGCTTGATACGGTGGCCTCGATAAACTTTGACAACCCCCAGAACCTATCCCAGAGGGTCCATGTAGCCATATAGTATATACTTGAGCCCCAAAGTAGGTATATGGGAACCTCTTTGGGCCCTAAGTATAGACCATATACCTACATGGACTCATAAACCCTAAACCCTAAACCTATGTCTTGGAGGCACAAACGGGCTATTCAACCAGTGCCTTGGCTCATTTGGCCACGGCTGCATCGGAGCTTTCGGTCCCGCAGCTCCCTCCGTATAGAAGACTTCATAGAATATATGCGGGTTAAAAGGGAATAAGAGAATTATATATACATATATATATATATATTGGGGTATTATAGAGATAACGGAAAAGAAAAATGGAAGCTTCTACATTCAAATAGGGTACATATAGGGGTTATAACAACTGGCAGGCATTGGGATTTTGGCAAGGCTTGCCGATGCCAATAAAAGAAAAATGCGTTCGTGTTCCAGTGCTGTTGGCCGACGGCAAGGGGATAGAGCAGCTTCAGATTGATGAGTTCGCGCAGCATTAAGAATTGCCTGACGGTTGTTCAACGCCATGCAAGATCTTAACGCGCATGCAGGCAGGCAAAGCGCATATTGTATGGTAGACTTGCAATAACATATCCCGTGCAATGCCTGACAAAATCCGCAATCGCGCCCCGCAGAACTCAGGGTCTTGTAGCCCCAGATTTGTACAGACTTCTAAAGTCTTTCCCGCACATCGTAACATTATTTCGCAGTATCCTCATAAATATCATGTGTAACGCAGGAACCTTTCAACCCAAGTACGCGACTTCGATCACCTTGTAGTTTCCCTAGATAAGGGGACCCCAAAGAGACCCCAATATCCCAATATACTATAGTCCGTATTACTTATGGGGACCCCCCAAAAGGTATCCTAATCTTAGGAAACCCCCGCATCTCCAAGGATAGCCCAGCTGATCCAGACCCGTGCCACGACTCCACTGAACGTGACTCCTGCCGGCTACCCCGCGCCGCCTCTCTTCATGTTCTACGCGAACATTGCTACCGGTGGCAATGAGAACCGGGCGGGAAGCTTAAGTTTTCGTTTTGTTTTAGAAATATTTTGTCCTAGGCTAAACGTTTTCTGCACCCAGCGGCTGCTTTTCCCTAACGCTTTGAACAAGTTACCATGATATCGCGTTGTGGTTACAGCTTTGCCTCACAGCTTCGTTACATGTCAGCCGCAGCCGGCAAGCCGCCCAGAAAAGGAAAGGGCCAACCCCAAAACAGCGCAGTGCAAGGCAGAGCGGGTGAGTGGATGCCGAGATATATCCTTGACGCACACTAATATGCACTCGAACACTCACTGTGAAGCTTCAGCTACTCTACCCCAAAGTCCAGAGCCGCTCCAGGGTGACTCTTGTTCTTTGATGGTTGGTCGTATTGGCCCAGCTCCTTTTCAAAATGGTTGGTACCCATGTCGTGTTGTTTATGGGGAGTTGCGCTTTCGCACGCCCGATACCTGCCTTTCGCAACTACTTACAAATTGTGTATAGCTCTCATGCTACGAACACCATGGCTTGCGGAAAATCACTGTTTCTTGAAGCCACAATATGCCTGTTGGGTCGGCCACGATGCTAGCGTTTCGAAGGGGATCCTCAAAACCGGTGTTCTTCCTTTGTCATGGTGTTTTTAAGGGAATGAGGTAACGGTTTTTGTCGGGGTCAAACAGACTGAGACCATACTGTAGGGATCCATTCCTTACTAATTTTATGCATGGGTTGAGTTCAGGAACTGAACTTGGGGTCATCACGGTGCGTTCCACATCGCAAAGACCTTGTGCAGCCGCGGGTTGTGTACCCGGAACTAACTTTTTTTTCTCCGTCGGAATCTAGGATACTTTAGGCCATTGTTCTTGGCTTGGCGAACTCCACCAGTACGCACAAAAACTGACAATGCCCTCACCCCATACAATCAATACCCCGTCCCATACAATCAATGTTTCCTGCCAAACCCCCGAATCAGCCCATAAAGCCGCACAAATTTCGGAAGGTTCTCTTTTTTTACCTGGTGCTTCGTAGGTACTGAGGGAATGGCCCGTTAATGTAACCCATTCCGCCATTCGCTGCCTTGCAAGTAAGATTCCTGAATTAATCAGTCTGCGCCAGCGGGTACTTCCCCAAAACAGAGGGACCCCAATATAGACCCCCAAATACTATAATCATCATTATAGGGACCCACAAAAGGTACCCCAAATTTTATACGATCATCATCATTAGAGGGACCCACAAAAAGGTACCCCAAATTTTTAGGAAACCCCCCACCAATCATTCCTAGTCCTCATGGGCACCGTCTCACATCGTAATCTTCCAAATGCCCTGCCCGGCAACACCTGAGGTATATAGGGAAGATATAGGGGTTATGTAGGGTATATAGGGAAGATATAGGGGTTATGTAGAGTATGTAGGGAATATATAGGGGTTATGTAGGGTATATAGGGGATATATAGGGATTATAATATAGAGAGGACCTTCCAAAACTGCCGGAGAATGTAAGATATCTCCGGCCATGGCTTTCCACATTTACATGGTAGCTTGCAGCGAGAAAAGGGTCCTCAATATCAACAAGGCATACCCAACTGTGAGACGTTAGTACTTTCAGAGGCTTCCGTTACTAGTAAAAAGAAAAACTCAACATTTCAATGCCCAGGTTAGCATCATGCAGATTCTGCTCATAGGCCTGGAAGCAGCAGTCTTCCTGTGATAGTTGCGGTTTGGTTGCTGGGTGCAGGTTTAAGGCTGCAGCTTCTTTTTAAGGTGTGAGGCTGCAGAAATGATGGGATGAGGTTGCTTAAATCTAGACTGAGGATGAGGGATACAGGCCATCGCAGGCACATTTTGAGCTTCAACAGCTCTGGAAGTAGCACAGCACCACAGCTTTTGCAGCCTCGCGCGTTTCTTTCACGCAACTTTCCATGTTTGAGCAGTGGGGTCTGCACGCGTCTCCCAAGACTAGGTTCCATCCTTCCCTGAAAATCACAGCATCAAGAGGATAGGCTTCCCATCCTACCTAGTCTCTACACCCTACCCTGAAACCCCCGAACCCTACAGCCTAGGCCACAGATCCCGCACCTTAAATCCCACATTTTCAAATTGTGGACACAGGTATGTTCCTGCTTGTGGGAGACAGTCTGCCAGAGCCAGCAGTACCCTCAGAGGCATATGTGTAAACTGAAATGGCCAAACAATCCCTGATAAGGTGAGCTCTCTTCATACGGCCACTAGGTTTCTAGCATTTCAGGCTTCGAGGTGCAGGGCATAGGCATTTGGGTTCAAGGTCTACTTAAAGTCTACATTGAATCTCAGGGCTGGTTGGGCTGAAAAAAATCCTGACTGACTTGCAGAGCTTTTCTAGCAGTCTGAAGTTGTGATTAGGTTCCAAGGCCCAAAACCTTTGGAGTACCTTTGAAATCGGATCTGGGGCTTTTCATATTCCAGCTAGCTTTCACAAAAAGATCGTTTTTGGAACTGATCCCAATAGTCCCGCCGTCTTTTGTCGTGTTTGATGCTTTGTAGATTGAAGCTGGCTTGTGGTTGTTCAACTTCTGCACCGCGCGCAAAATCCCACAAGAATGTGTACATGCAAGGGGGCGGCTAGATTTGCGTATTGCGTAGAAGGCATTGCTTTTTTTTCAGACGTATCTGCATAACCCGAAGCCTCATACTTCTGCATTTGTTCCAGAATACACCTAGAATTGAAGATGCAACCAAAATCCCCACAGAGGAAAGACATGGATCTAGCCACATTTGGTAGCTTGGTAGGTACACCTGTTTTAATTCTTCAGGTCCTCTGCTCCCGCTACTGTAAATAGCGCCCAGGAGATCCAAGTCTATAATGCCAACTCATCGTATTTACATTGCAGTTGTGGGATTCTTTGGAAAGGTGTCGGCCCCTTTTTTGCTTACCCTAAACCCTATAAGCCTGGGACAAGCTAGCACTTCAACCAAGATCCGCGATAACAAGATGTCCGCCATCTTTGGATTGTTCATGGTGCTGCTGCCTCAGATGGCGAGTGCTTAAGACGCTTTAGGGTTTAGGGTTTATAACAGAAGGATACTGAAGTCCCATGAAAACGGAGAATCAAATGGAACGTACAAGGGAGACTGGGATTGTGATGCATTGTGTAGTGATTTTCAACGTATTATACATCGAACATACAGAGTAAGATAATATCCGCCTGTCGGGTACAATGTTTTGTATCAGAAGAGTATGATCTCAAAACACCAAAACACGTAACTGCGACGGGTCTAGGATTTATGCCTATAAGACTTTGTAGGATTCAGGGTTCAGGATTTACAGGCTTGAGGGTTTATAGGCTTCAGGATTTAGGGTTTGCAGGGTTTGTCATGCTTAGGTATCTTTAGGATCTATCGTTTTTTCATTTAAGGTCTCGGGTGCAATTTTGGTGTTGGAGGTAGGGCCTGGGGTTGAAGATTTGAAAGTTGAAGGTTTCTTGAGACGAAGGTTCTCTTTGTTGAGGGATGTCCAGGATGGGTGGAGATTGTATGGGGATTGTCGGCAACAATGCGGTGGTTAACGTGAGAAGCTCCTTCAAAGTTGGCTATCTGAACCGTCCGCACTTGGGAAGTATCCAAGTTGTGAACCACTTTTTTGGATATCTTTGCCTAGCAGAAGTCACCAGAAGAACCCAAAATGTCCACCTCTCCGCACTCGACTGTTGTTGAGTCTTGCGTGTTTACACCAATCCAAGGACATTTACAAGAGCATGGTCAGAGTGGTTCCCATCATGTTATGCACCCTCCCACCCCTCTTCTGACACATTGCCTATACAAGCTCAACTATGAGAGGGATGAATTTCAATATGATCCGGTAGGGGTCTTGTGTCTTTGAGATCATCGTTTTGCGAAGGATTTGTTTAGCCACATTGGATATGCAATGAAGACATTCGCAACACAAGCCCAACAGTATTGTCATCTTTGTCAGATGTACTTCCAACAACGAGCCTTTCTGTCGCCAGGTAGCTTTTGGCACACGTCCAGCATGGCTGAGGCTGCATGAAACCCTAAACGCAGAACCCCTAAACCCTATGCCCTAATTCCTAAACCAAAAAACGCAACCTATTTACTGTTTGCCCAAGCCTTTGATCAGACCTTTCTTGTGCTGTGAATTGGGGTTTTCGGTTCGCAGCTTACCCACCCAGGCAGTGTGGGTTGCATGCTAAGCGCATTGTGGGAACTACGCTTCAAGGCTCGGGGGACAATTAGTCTAGGTTGTTGATGAAGGTTCACGTCCCCTGATTGCGGTTAGTCGTGTTAAAACTCTTTGTACAACTTACCTACAAGTGCCTGCGCCTCCAAACAGCAGGGGTGTTGCTAGACCCTAGACCTGCTATGTTTTCACCAACCTTCCAGCTCAAAGCACACTAGTAAGTGTTGGGTTTCTGTGTGCAATATTCGTGCCATAGTCGGCCTGCCCGTTGAGCAGAGATCTCAAAGGACGAAGTGGGTAGGCAATACATACTTTTGACCCTGTTTGAGTTCATACTTACAAAAAATTGGCCTTGGCTTCAGCCACTCGAGCACTTGGGCCATGAGGGTAAGGCGTCAATGAATTTGTAGCAACTAGCCCAAACCCTAAACCCTGAATATTAGCTTCCATTTTCTTTTCCATTATCCGTATGGAATCCTTATGTGTCCCCTATACAAGACCCATGAATCATGGGTCCCTACTGTTTTTATGCGTCCGTCCGAGGACAAACATGATCGCCGGCGCCCTCACCAAGACCAACGCGTCGAGATCTCAGAGATCGAATTTTGTCATTGCATAACGCACAAATAGACTGTAAAGCCAGCAACCCTCAAGGGTCCAAATAGCCCGACTTGGGTACTATTTACGGACTTCAGGGCCCAATGCAGGCATTATGTATGGACTCGGATGCCCTGGAATTGTTTTGCGCACGGGCCTTTGAATACAGGACCTTTCACATTCCAGGCTTGCCTTGCGGATGCTGTGATTTAACTCCTTGGCACTTAGCTTGGACCTTAAACCCTTAACCCTTTGGGATTCCCGTATACTCCCATTATAGGTACCTAAAGGGTTAACCCTTAGGCGGGGTCCTAAGTGCCACGTAGTTAAAAGATGTTAAAAGGTTCTTGTGCTATTTCCCTGGAAATGGAGCAAGGAGATATTCAACACACCACAGCGATTCTGCCCACTACGGCAAAACATGCAAGGTCTGCGCAGTCAATGTACCCCTAATATAACCCTAAGTAACCTTGATAGAAGGTGCAATTCAGCCTCAAGGTGTTTCTGGAGAGCTAGGGTTCAGGAATTTCTGGTTCAGACTTAGGGCTCAGCGTTCCAAACTAGCTGGGCCAGAGCTTATTGACTGCACTGGCCTTCTGCAGGTTGAATTAAACGCAGAGCCCTCAAGCCTACCTCGAGGTAGCAATGTACCTTGAAGTAACGGATGTGTACCTACTAAATATTTCGCTATCTCTGCGATAACTTTGAAAGGGTGAAGCCCCCAGACCCTTACTGAAACAAAGAAGCCTTAGCTTCAGGTTTGAGATCTACGTGGGCGACGAGCTTGTTTGGTCTACCATGGCGTCCAAGCGTAGCCCAAATCTACACGAAGCCCACCAGCAAGCAGAAACTTTCTCGTAGGGTGTAGGCGGTTCAGGGTTCAGGGCTTGGGGCTGCATGTGAGCATTGACAGCATATGGTCCTCAGCGGGAAGCCGCCGTAAAGGTCTGAGAACTCCAGAAAGACGTGTGAAGAAGCTTTATCGGAGGGGAGTTAGGAAGTGCAGGTTATGAATGGGGCGGTTCTTCCAAGAGATGGTAGACCATAATCTACCAGCGTTTTGTAAACAACCTACCTATGTCAAATGGGGTTCCCAAAAATTAAGGATCCCTTTTTGAAAGTCCCCCTAATACGCACTATAGTATATGTGGGTCTGTATTGGGTACCGCTGCTTATGGAAATTCCGAAATTAGGCCTAGGCTGTTGGTCTGGGCATGGAAGGCAGGGTTGAGAGACTGAGGTTCAAAGGGCTGTTGGGCATCCGGGTCCTGTAGAAGCCTGAATACACACAAATATACACATATATGTATATATGCAAATATGTATGGTTACCAATACAACTCATGAATCTTTTCTTCGTATACTGTATAACCCATATTTGTGTATACAATGCGATAACCCCGCTCAAACTATTTTGGCCCCTACCTTTGCTGGAGCCCAATGTGCCCAGGACTTGATTCAGGGCTTTGCGCGCGTGGGCGTGAACATCGTGATGCAAGCCTAGGACGAGAGAAATCTAGCCCTAAGCCCTTTACCTTGAGCACTCCCAACCCCTAAACCTTAAGCATCACTACATTAGTTGCCATGGCTTTCCCGTTCATCCTCGTACGAGCTTTGTAACATTATAGAAGTCGTTCCCATGTTTCCATTACCCCATAAAAGGCCCTTTGATATCCCCAGAATCCCTACACAGACCCTATGATGTCCCTATATCTAGAATTTTCAACAATTGTGGATGAGCATTTCTAGCCATCCAGGAGGGAGTCTTTGAGAAGTATATACGGCTGCGTTTGGTACAGATTGCATCGAAGGATCCAACCCATGAGCCGTATGTGCTCTCGAACCCTAAACCCTCAACCCTAAACCCTAAACCCATGAACAATTGCAGTGGTCAGATGTGGGAGCATCTCCAGGTCGAGGGCCACTTAAATATAGTTGTACTTGGACCCAAGAGTAGGTACAATAATGGCCTTTATGGCTGTTATTTTGGGTTTAGGGCTATTATTTTAGATATTTTGGGGGTTTAGGTAGTTCATAACCTCATGATGCTGGTCTTGGATGACTGGACTTCAAATGCGTCGCGCAGAGTCTGCAGGAGTGCTACAGGATGGTTTACCAATAGGCTGGCGACATGACCCTAAACCATTAACCCAAAAACATGCATTCCAAAAAAGCACTATGAACAGACTATCCTTGATTCTGCGACTTACAACCCTAAGTTATGATGCACACTACGTCCCCTAGGTCCGTGCTTTGAAGTGGGCCCGGTTTAGGGTTGAGGGCTTGGAACTTAAGCTATGCAGGTATTGCCCAAGATTAGGGCCTCCCTGTTTGTTTCCCAAAGACCCTCAAAAATGCATCTGACATGCATGGGGATATGGACAAAACCACACTTTCAAAAAAGAATTTGCAAGGATACTTGGACCCCATCCCACAAGCCTGAATTTCAAAGCCCCAAGCTACAATCCTTTTACCTTGAAACTCGACATGAAGATTGTACAGGGGTCGTTTATGGAATCATATGAGTGCTTCTACAATGCAATCTGTCGGGGGATAAAACCTTGTACGTACGTTCTGTGCTTTATCAAGATCTACGCACCCTAAGCCCTACACCCAGGTAATTTTTTTAGGCTTGACTTGTCCGTGTCTGCACAGATGCAGGAAAACCAGTGGCTTGGATGGCTAGGGGCATCCGAACTGCTTCGGCTTAGAAGAGTTACCCTCCTAAGACCTCAACCCAAAACCCTGTAGAGATTTCGG
The DNA here is from genome assembly GCA_905231905.1 of Symbiodinium pilosum. Taxonomy (NCBI): domain Eukaryota; class Dinophyceae; order Suessiales; family Symbiodiniaceae; genus Symbiodinium; species Symbiodinium pilosum. The sequence goes on from CAJNIZ010042891.1 coordinate 31,886, forward strand.
ATTCGGGTTTGGTCCTCAAGGTTCAGGAATTTGGACCCAGGGCCCCCCAAACTTCAGGGACGTCAGGTTGTAGAGCTTGGGCTTCTAATGATGGCCAAAGCTAGACCACCCCAGAGGGTCCATACACCCAATAATTGAGTACTTGGGATTTGGGGAAGAGTAATTTTGGTCTAGGTTATGGGTAAGTATATGATTATTATGTACTTGGACCCTTAGACCACTATAGGATAGCACTTGAGATCCCTACTGCATGATGATGAAATGCATTGTTTGATTTTTACGGTTGATCTTGAAGTAGCCTATACCTTGTAAATCAGTGTTTTCTGTTATTCTCAGGCCATGCAAATTTTAACATCAGCTGCATTCCTTGCCTGAAGTAGTCTTCACCTGGGAATGCTAGGGATTGTGCCTGTAAGCTCATGTATCCACTGGAGGATTTAGTGCCAGGCATCTGTTAGCTGAGGTCGCAGCCACCAAAAATATCGGAACACTCATTCTGTAGATTGTAGGCCTGGATACCTTAAACCCTAAACCCTGAACCCTAAACCCTAAACCCTAAACCTTAAACTCTAAGCCCTCAAGCCTAGGCCCTAAGAACTAAAACCTCAATAAAGCCCACATCATCAGGGCACGTGACAATGCCCCCGCGTGGTTTACATAGCGAGAAGTCCCAAGATGGCCTTACATGCCTACATAACTGATGTTGCCCTATATAGCCCTATATCCCCCGAGAGAACCTGTACATCCTCAATTACCCTAAATAACCCTATATATTCCCATATTACATATATATATATATGTACAACCCATATAAGCCTTTGTATCCCTATAACCCTATCTATCCGCAGATATGGCCCCACATAACCCGATCTATCCCCATATGACCCTAAAAGCCCCCAGAACTAACCCCATATTAACCCTACATATATGCAGATATACCGCCCCCCCTAGCCTTGGATATCCCCATATGTAACCCCATATATCCCCCAAATGTAACCCCGTATAGTCCCAGGTATATAACCCAAAATTGCAAGATCACCAAATCTAGCCCCGCTCCATTTGAGCAGAGTTGTCTCCAAGTGAGCTGCGCGCGTGGCGCAGGCGATCCAGGTTCTCCGCGTTGTCTACGGTTTTTCCTAAACCCTAAAAGTAGGTAAAACTACAGGCTTCAGCCCATAACAACAGCCATAAAAGGCAATTATTTTACTTTTGGGGCCCAGGCAGGGCTTATTACTATTACTATTACTATTACTATTAACGTTGCTATTACTATTGCTATTACTATTACTTCGGGTTCTCACGGGAACTGAAGGATGACATAAGGATGATTCTGATAAACTCCCAAGGTGTAGACTTTAGGCAGTCTCGGGCTTGCGCGGCGGTCGTTAGGCATCATACGTTTAGGGTTTAGAGTTCAGGGTTTCGGATTTGGCCTGTAGGGGTTCAGATTTGCGGCGTTGGGACTTGCTAGGGATTCTTTAGGCTTATAGGTCTAAAGACCTTAGCTTTATCTAGCGGCCGCAATTTCGCATTCAGAGATCTTTTTAGAGGGCGAACCTTCCAAACAGGAATCATCAACACCAAGTTTTGCACATACTAGAGGGTGCAAACTCGGATGATATATACACGTCATTTCGGGTGTATTTAAAGGGGACCACTGTTTTGAACTTTTGGACACACCCATTTGGTTGAGTGGCAGGTCTTGTTTATGTAGGGCTTCGCGTCCTGCGTGTCGGGCCGAAGAAACTCCTGTCACCGGAAGCTCTGGTGCCCTGGCCCTTGGTTTTAGCAAGTGGCTTAAGGGTTTAGGGTCTAGGGGTAGCTTAAGGTGTAGGGTTGAATAGGGAGCCCCCGGGTCCAGTTGGAGTGGGATTGTCTTTATTTAGCCTCCCTTCCAGAAGGACAGCTGTCTATGAAGGCCTTATTTGAAGGTTTCACGCTTGTCTAAGGGGGGTTGCTTGCCATTTGCCATTTGGGGCGATTAATCAGATGAGTTGAAGCTCAAAATCTTAGTATGCCCACCCTTGCCTCACGAAAACCCTAAACCCTAAACCCTAGAATCCTGAACCCTAAAACCCTAAACCCTAATGGCTTTGTTTTTATCCGGCCTTAGGGGTGCCTTGGGGCAGTGTATTTCGTTGGCCTTGCGACTAACGTATCCTGCCTGGAGGATTAAGGTTGAGAATGCAGGATTTAGTAGCTTCCATTTTCCTGTCCATTATCCGTATAGAACCTCTATATAACCCTATGATATAGTAGTTTGCATCTTATTTTCTGTTATCCCCATGTTGAAGGTTGGGAATTTCGAGCTTAGCACTTAGGAGAACTGGGGTTTGAGTTTCTGGGCCGAGTAGCCCTTGCCAAGCGCCGCTCATCTCCGCCAGAGAACTGTTTGTGAGGTATTTTCGAGACATGATAGACGCGTCGTGTTTTATTTCAGTGTCAGAGGTTTTCATTGAGTTCGTACAGGGTAGCTAAACAAAAGAGGTGGCTGTTTCATGATCGTTGATGTGAATCTTAGACTGTGTGGAAACTGAGTTTGCGTGCATCGCGTATGTCAGGTTTTTGAGCACATCAATATGTAATCTAGAATCCTGGCAAGTTGTCATCACTATCCCCGTATACAACTGTAGTATAAAATATACCACCGCAAATTCTATTCTAGTGAGTTATGTAGAGCCCTACAGTCTAGGACCCTAAAGAAAACCATGTTTTGCTGGAAGTTGCTGCTTTTGCATGCAGCCCGCTTCAAGCTTCCGTGCTCAAACCCTGAAAGGCAATGTTGATATGAGCCATAGTCTAAACTCCTTTAAGGGGAGTTATATAGGGGAGTATATAGGGGACTACTATAAGGGATATTAAGGGGGGATACTAGGAGTTTAGACTATGGCTCATATGACGAAGCTTAAAACCTAAAACCAACACCCGAAAGCGACACTAAACTCTATAATCCACCGAGGCTTAACCCCGCCAACTTTTTCTGTTTCCCAGCCGGGAGATTATGAGGTTTCATGGACGTTTTCTTTGTGGCGCCCCTTAGCTTTTTTGAGAGGTACCTACTGCTGAATGAGGCACCTGCAGTTGCCGGGCTTGTGAGCACAGCGCAGAAGAGCGTCTCGAAATTCCTCGCAGATGTGGTCTTCCAAATTTTCCTTCTACCTGTGAATTATCCAGGGGCGTCTTAAGTTTTCGGCTTGAGCAAAGCCTCTGGGTGATGAGATGATGGATGGAAGATGCTGAGAAGGCCTTGAGGCCTGGGGTGGGTGAAGTGGCAACGCTGGCTTGGCAGCAAGACGTGTGTTAGATGTAATTACACGTTGGTCAAGTTGCGAAACTACAACCTTGCGATGACAAGGCTGCGAATAGGTCTAAGTCCCCAAGCCATGGAAGTAGGCCGGAACAGTGGCATGCCGTCGCCGCTGCTTTGGAACACTTTACAAGCACCAAAAGTGACCCAATGTTCAACATGTATTTCTGAGAAGGTATCCCTGAAATTATGGGCCTTTTCTATTTGGATGGGGCTGCTCACGTTGAGAAATACTGGCATTGTAAAGCTACGGCCTGCAGGACAGGAAGGATCAGGACAGATGCCGTATCTTCGCGGTGCTTTCACCCAAATACTCGTGCGATTGAATCAGCGCACACAAGAGCTGCCTGTCGGATCTAGCGGCGGGTTTCAGCTTTTGGGGATTTTTGTTGGCATCGCCAGCACTATACTCATGGATGCATACCGTTCTTGTACCTTCCCACATCTACCAGCATTCGTCCTAGCAGGCAATGCTGCCATCACTTGCCATTCCTATTTCTTGGGAAGAGTCGTATTTCAACATGAAGCTTTGGGTAGCGTTTGTTCTAGGTACTTCCCTTGATTATCTTTTAAAGGCCCCCTACCCCAAATCCTGTCCTAGTGTTTCATTACTTCAGCCCATAAGCCGGCATTCGTCCAAAACATCTTTGTCTTCAAAACCTAGTCTCCACTAGTCTCCACGCTTTCTGAATACCCTGGGATCTTCGGAAACCTCACAACTCGGCGATGGGAGTTTCCTGACGTCCCTAAACCCAAAGAAACCAAAATCCTGAGATCCCAAATTGAGTAGCCCTAGCACCCTAGCACTGCATGGATGCCCGAGCACCCAACGGTAAACCTTATAGTCCCCCTTAAGTAGATAGAATATGGGGTATATGGGGATCCTGTTATTATATACCCAAAGCCATATTCTATCTACTTAAGGGGGACTATACTCTTAGACCAACACTGAAATCCGCAGCTGGCTCAGCCGGGCCACGACAGAGGTTCCATTGGGTTCATGCAACGCAGGGTTTGTAGGGGCCTACGGACTCTGGAAGTAGGTGGGGCTTGGAGAGTAAAGCGATTTGAGTTTTTAGTGTTTATATTAGGCGGGGCTTAAAAGGTCTTGACCGTCCTGGGAATGAGTGAGCATAGGGAACTTGAGGAAAAGCAGCGAGTGCAGTGTATGCATGTGGTGTCGATCTTGGAGGAACATCGCACACGGCTCGGGCAAGGTTTGGGTTTGTGCTTACCAGTGAACGCTTTAGGATTACACATTTGCGCATAGGAACGGGACTGGGGCTCAAGGTTTATTGCACTATGTGTGGCATATATATCTATATATATATATATCATTCCCCAAAGCCCCTAAACCCTAAATCCCTAAACCCCTAAACCCTGAATCCCTAAACCCCTAAACCCTAAACCCTAATTTCAATTAGTTGGGGGGGTACCCTGAGAGATGGTAGGGAAGGCATAACATACTACTGTAGTTTCTATTTGTCCCAATATATAACCCCTATACCCTATAATCTCTATATGAATGAGGTTGGCCCTTCTGAGGGATCATGGGTTGCTTTGGACAACAGGCCACGTGCTAATGTGGAGAAACCCCCCATGTAGGTTTGGGGTTTAGGGTTAAGGTTTTAGGGTTTACGGTTTAGGGTTAAGGTTTTAGGGTTCATGGTTTAGGGTTTAGGGTTAAGGTTTACGGTTTAGGGATAAAGATTTAGCCTGTGGAAGGGAAAGCAGGGATGACATGCAAATCCTACAAGCTGCATCCGCAATCTTACGCCCTGAGCCCTAGAACCAAACTTCAAGCCATGAAACCCAAGCCCTGAATGAACCCTAAACTCTTGGACCCGAAGCCTAAAGATTTGTTGTGGCTGTGTAACTTTGCAGTCCGCAGCTTGCGTACAATTCGCAGAAATCTTAGACTGCCCCTCTACGGAGCTACCGGGGGATTTCAGGCCATCTTTACAAAGGATGTGGCATATATGGGGAGATATAGAGATATACGGGAATATACATATGTATATATATATATGTATAGATACAATGGGAAGCATGGGAATCTGTAGGGTTTTAAGTTCACATGTTAGCGTGGGGGAGGGTAGGCGCCTCGAGGAATTACATGGGTTCACGTGTGCTAACGGAAGGGAGAGGTGAAGTACCCAAATCGTCTCTGGGGGGTTGCAAAACTCTTCAGGAAGTAAAGGTGAGAGAGGGCAAGGGGCCAGAATGCCCTGATGAAGCTTAAGAACCCCAGCATGCAATGAACGCATGCACTCGCAGAGGTTGTACTGTTCTTGCATCTTATTGCGTATGTAGGAGCTTCCTTAAACCCAGGAAGCCTTCCGGATTCCCAAAGAAAGGATACCGTCAGCAAGCCCCCGTGTATGACCAACCTATTGCAGCCACACGGGCAGCATCAGCATACAAGATGGTATTTGAACCCTTTGGATGCAGCACAGGTACGCATTAACGAAGGGGGAATGGGTCCATCGCGCCCTCTGCTGCTCCATCCTTTACTGGTAGTAGTCAGCAGAGAATGTAGCCACAAGAACAGCCCCCATATAGCCCAAACAGAAATCTTGGGTTCCATGCCTTCATTTCCTGCTTACCCTAAACTCTAATCACGGTGCTAGCTTGAAACTTCTTTCCGCTACACTCTCCGTACTATGCTTCTTGTTTCTGCCCTTTGCACATGGAAGTCATTTGCCATGTCTTCTGTTGTGGTGGGAGGCTCAATATTCCGCTTGCCGCATATCTTCCATCCTAAAGATTTTCTAAGCTTCCTCCAGGTTGGATAGTAACTGCCTGGCCCTTTCAAATGCCTACGTATAATAGCAACTTTGAAACCCAAAAAATGTGAGTATCGATAGCGATGTAGGGGTTTTTTGAATGTCCAAGAAGTAGTAATACTGACTAGCACTAGTCCAGCAATACCAATACTGTTCAGATTCGCTTTGCATTTGCCAGCTACCCTAAATCTTAAATACTAAACCCGACACAGCGCGCGCAAGCATTAGTTCTCCAAGCTACCTTGGCCCTTAGCCTCGGCCTGCATCAATATGAATCGTCTGGCCTGAAACCGTAGTAAACGTAAGGATCTAAATAGCCCAACGTAGGTCATATAGGATTTAGGGTTTGGGGTTCAGGGTTTTAGGGATGCTCAGGGTTTAGGGTTGAGGGTGTCCAGATAGCCCAATGTAATGTTTACAAACTTCAGGGCCCCATGTAGGCATTACTGGTATACTTGGATCCCTAGGGAAAAGGTTTTGGGGTGGGATAAACACCCTACATACGGATTGCGAAAACCACAAGGCAATCATCTTTTCAAATCTCAGGCTCCAAAATACCTGCTGGAAATCGCCAAACCTTCAATTCTAAGCCTACCCAAGGCCCCCTGCGTACTTGCTATATGGGTTTGTGATGTTTTTTGTAAGGGGTTATAGTAAGCTACCCAACTACATAAGAAGGTCTGGGTAAGCCCGCGCAACAGATGGTTCTTTTGGAGCAGCAGTTCGTGGCGCGATGCACTCTTTCACAGTTTCTCCTCGGATGCCGTGCTTAAGAAAATGGCGATCCTGCCTCCGAAAGAATCCCAAGTACCTACATCGGGGATAATAACTCGAAACACGTTACTAATTCCTAATGTAGAAACCTTACTCTATACCATATAGGTACTTTAGATCCGTTGGGACTATAAACATACTGGAACCTAGTGCTCGCGGGGCCCCTATACTTGATCATGGTTGACAAGGATAGAGTTTCAGTTTCTGTCCCAATTAGAAACCAAGGAACCTGTATGTATTCCATGCCAACTTGTCTGACGGGACCCTTAAAAGTTCTGGTAGGCTGCCAACCCTACAGGGTGCAAGTACCACTTTCATTAGTCTAGGGTTGAATGCATTTCGGCTCACATGTGCCTCCGCATGGACATGTTGAGGACCAAACTATGATACAGTTGGTGTACTTGGTCGCAGTAGATTGTGGGTGCAAAGCCGTCAACATTAAACCCAAACCCTTCCTTTGTGGTGTGGTAACCGCCAGGGTTCAGAAGGGAAGTAGAAGGGTCCTCAGTAGGCACTTTATAAAGTTCATGATGAGAAACTCAGAGGTGCAAGTCGTTCTTAACGTGGAGACGATGCTGACCTTGCTCCTGTTGCGCAACGAAGGCCTCCCAAAGTTGCCCAGGTTGAAACCATCCAAACAGGCCCCAGGTGCCTATGAGTGTTATTGTTTGGGGGTCCCAATAAAAAAGACGCCAATATACGATAACGAACACAAAGCCCTAAAAGTACCGAGTAATTAACTAATTACACTGAAGTCCCTGTAGCAGGGAACTACATGTGGTGTCCCAAAATTACGAATCCCTGCTGGGTTGTTGCTCACTACAGTAGGCATGCTCATTTACCGGAGATATTAGGTTAAACAGGGGACCCCGATATATGCAATCCCCGTCAGGAATGCTTCATTACCTGCAGACAGCACACATCCATATCCATGTTTCTCCACATAGGTGCTATGCTTTTGGTTTGGCAGACAGTTTTGCAAAGTGCGCTACGAACTAACGTGAAATGCCTTGGCCGGTCTGAGTATACGCCATGAATATACGAAGTTGCTCGCTGAAATGCGGGCGGGATACCTGCATCTGAGAATTCCACCACTATTGCCTGAGGCCACCCCGCAAAACCCTACGAAGGCTTGGGATAATGCGGGGCTAAGCAGAGATTCAGTATTTAAGGTAACCCCCTAAACCCCCATCCTTACAAGCCTTAGGCCCTAAGACGTTAGGCGTTTGGCGTCGCAGCCTTTTTGGCTCCTACGGCTGTTGAAGTGGTATGTCTTAGATGGACCCCCAGCCCTGCTCCAGTGGTACAACAGGAATATAAGAGGACCCTCATATAGTTATTCAACATTATCCCGTGTAGTCACTATTACTGGGTGTGGGGCCGCCTAAGGTATGACTATGAGCTGGCGCTTGAGGTCCCCAAGCTTAAGATTTCAACTAACATCCTTTCTTAATAATACCCCCCCTCCCCCCACCTCTAATAACAAAGACCCCCAAAGTAGTACCGTTATATAATCTTGGGAGTATTTGCTAGGTAGGTAATCGCTCAAGTTGTAGTTGAATTTAGAAACCATGTCTTCCTATTAAAGCTATTAGAAAGATAGCGTAGGTGTTTCATAACCTACATAAGCTACCTATAGGTCGGGGCCCTGCCCCCACCCACCAACAGCTGGATAATAGTTATATTGTAAATTTATGCGGCCCTTAATATTTCCCCTATTATAGACTGTTACAGAGTAGGGGCAGTACCCAACCTAAACCCTGAACCCTGAACCCTAAAACCCCAATTCCTACGGCAATGGCCTGCTGCCGCGGGATCTGCAAACTTTGTCAGTCGAAGGCCTGGGAGCTTTTTAGATGGTTTGCGGGTTTAGGGATTAGGGTTTAGGGATGAGGATTTAGGGATTAGGGTTGAGGGATTAGGATTTAGGGATTAGGATTTACGGATTAGGATTTACGGATTAGGATTTAGAGATTAGGATTTAGGGATTAGGATCTAGAGATTGGGTTTTAGGAGTTAGGGTTTAGGGATTAGGATTTAGAGGTTAGGGTTTAGGGATTAGGATTTAGAGATTAGGGATTAAGATTTACCTAAACCCCAAAAGTATGTAAGATAGTAGCCCTAAACCCATAATGACAGCCATAGAGGCCATTATTTTACATACTTTTGGGGTCTAGGTAGGGTTTTAGAGTTTAGTGGTTTGAGGCTGATACGCAGTTCGGGATTTAGACTTGGGAGTTATTGTAGGTGCCTGGATGATCTAGAGAGGCTTGAGGATGTCTTACAGTGCACTTGTCTAGGCCTGCATGAATAGAGATAGGGTTTAAGGATGTGTTGTAGTATGGTTGTGCACTTGAGGTTATATGTCCGGGTAACCTTGGTACTCACCTTAGTACACATTATTGAGGGTTCTGCCTTATGGGATTTATGTTGCGTACCGTCCGCCGCTCGGCAAGCTTTTAGTTTTACTTACAATATAAATAGAAACACAGAGGATTGCCGTCTGGACACGCTATTACTGTTGCTTGGTGGTTGCAGTCCCCAAGGTGTATGAACTGCTCAAAATCATGGGTTCCCCTACGATCCCCCCCCCCCGTTACTATACCCCTTAGGTTGCCCCCTTGACTATACTAATTATATTAAAGCAGGGGGGAACTTGGGGGGTGTAGTATAGGGCGGGGTAGTAGGGGAACCCATGATCAACCGGTGGTGGCCTTTGGGTGGTGAGATGTAGAACTTTGTAGGCTCATGGTTTACGTGGCAATCAGAAACTTGGCAACCTGTTTTGGTCAGTCGTGTTTCCTTGCGATGTAAGGGATGGCGCGGAGCCAAACTTGAAAAATCCTACTGTAGCCTTCATCTGCACTGACTAAGGCTTTGGGCATAAGGAATTCGTGTGGGATTTTGCAAGATTTGGATCACATGACTCTTTGCATTCAAAACCTAACCAACATGCGGTCTTTCGGACTATTCGTTTAGAATGTCGTTCTTTGATCGTAGTTGGGATTGTGCTAGTTTGTGTAGATACTGTAAGCAGGTGAAGAGGGTCTAGTGTGCTCTGCCTGCTGCCGTTCATATTCATGCATGTCTCGGTGGGGCTAGAGAAAGAGTTCGCGAAATAGCAACATTCAATATGCCAGAGTTTGAAGGGTATCTGCAATTTCTCCCTCATTTCGCCCAGATTACAGTTCATTGTCCACATGCTTTTATCACTTGATTTTCCATGATTGGGGCAAAGGCCCCCTAAACCCCAGACCCTAAGTGCTTGGCATTGTCTGGCTAGCAAGCTATGGGCGTGCAGTCAGCTATGCGCCATTGCGGTTACTGTGCGCTGCTCATGTCAGACTGTCGCGGGCAGATGTAAGAAGCCGTGTGCAGCAGAGAGATATCCATGAACATTTGAGTGCCCCAGGGACACTACAAGGGGAAGAGAGAGGATAGCGGTTCTCGGTTCTCTTTTGAAATTGCATGGAATTGCATAGGGATTACTATTTTTTTAAGAAGCACAGCTGTTACCAGGTTGGGGTTCTTATTGCGTGAAAAAAAAAACAAGCCCTTGGCACCAACCTAGGCCCCAAACCTCTGGACACGAGATCCCTAACCCTCAAATCCGTAACCGTCCATATAAGCCCAGCTGCCGTGCCATTTTCCATGTTTTATTCTCCGTTGGTGGGTTGATATCCCTGTATATGCCTTTTGTAACCTATATGTGTACTAAACCCTTAAAGGCAAACCCTGAAACCCCGAGCCCAAAACCTTGGAGAAAGGCGCGGCTGCTTCAGCCTGAAGAAGTGCGAGTAAGGCCTGGAGGTTATATAGGGGTGATATTAAGAGGTTATTCAGGGGTTATATAGGGATTATATAATATAATCGAAAAGACAATGGAAGCTACTATTTAGGGTTAGAGTAATATATGGTAAGGCCCGGCCAGTTCTGATGTTGAGGGTTTTGGGCTTTAGGCTCTCGCAAAGGGTTTAGAGACTGAGGGTTCACTTTTTTTTTGTTTAGACGTTTGGGTTTTCAAACAGGGTCTAGGGATTCAGGGTCAGGGTTGGGGGTTCAGGGCTTCGGGTTCAGGACCCAGGGCTGAGGATACAGGGTTCGGAATGATTGCTCAAGGTTCAAGACGTTATCAGGGCTCAGGAAGTAAATGAGGGCTTGGTCAGGGGTTCCCCAGCGTTTGAACCGTCCTTATTAGCATGTTAAACCCTGGGGGTAGGGGATGGTACTCTAATCCTTTACTCGAGATTCAGGGTTGAAGGTCTTGTCCGTTAGGATTGGCCCATGTTGCTAGCATGGCTATTAGGGGGCTGATCCCAAAGTGACTGTAAGTGGCGTATTATGCCTCCCCTCACTACGCCAGGCCCAAATTGCTACCCAAGCATGGTTTCGTCAAGGGAGATGTTTCGTTTGTTGCCCGCCCAATGTCCAACGCTAAAAGACGAGAAGCTATAGCTGAATGCTTGTTCATACGAGAAGCCCCAGAAGTGTATCATTGGGTTTTCAAAAGGGAGGATCCCCATGTTATACCCCCCCTAACTACTGTAGTCCTTGTTAAAAGGGCCCCTTCCGAAAACGACCCCTAATGTTCGGAAACCCCCATATCCACAATGTTTTAGCCCTTCCTACAGGGAATGGCGCGCCCAGACCCTGATAAATTTCCCGAACTTCCGGGGCTCAGGGATTCACTTTGTTCCTGTTTGCGCATAGGTTTGCTTCTGAAATGTTGGGGTGCTTATCGGGGGGTTCGGGAAATTTGGGTGTATCTTGGGTCCTTCTATTGAGGGATACCACCATTTGTTGAGGCTTCATAAAGGGTCACTATTTACTTCCGACAATGTTTGACTGACCATGTCCTCAAGGGTAGGTAACCTAGTAACTGGGCAAGGCACGCTAGGATTCCCTACTTCGAGGCCCATGGGACGTAGTAAATATTTCCAACTGGGCTTATAACACTCCTTATAATCTTCCTAATTGGGTTTATGGATGTTACTCCGATTCTAAGTCGGGTTATAATCCCAGTGATATGTAATTACTAAATCCCATGGGCCTCCAAGTACTACTCACCCTCCTTCAGGACCTGGTAGGTTTTGTTGCAGGGACGTGCCTCGAGATTTAGGGTACCATCATACCTTCCAAGCATTTCCAGGGGCACCCAAGTTCTGAGTCAAGCAGTAAGTACAACGAATATCATGTAGGATCCTAAATATGTTCTGATAAAAGGGTCCCGACCTAAATATTGACCAACGATGTGGTCCCAAGTGCCATGCATAATTATGGTACAGGGTACCTCAAATAGACCTCAGCAAAATAGCATTGGTAAATCCCTTAGTCCTCTGCAGTAACGGGAGAGGAAAGTACGCGAGCAAATCCTCCTGTCGTCCGTACGTATCCATGGGGTCCCTAGGAGCTCCTATTCTGAGAAACCACATGTGAATACTTGCGAAGGAGCTAGTATTGGCCTTCTTTAGGGATCCCGAACAATGGACACAGGTCTGGTAGTTTAGTAGAGTGCGCGGTTTAGGGCTTTTGATTCAAAAGGTGGGATCAAGGTAGCTGGGCTAAAGATTCCACATTATGTTGCGGCCTTTTTCAAATACCCCACCTTCCTTGGCCTCACCTGCCTGTTTGACAGGGGACAGTCCGACAACAATGCGGGAAGGATAAGCCGCTGGACTTTGAGGTTTACGGTTTTTGGGTTTACGTTTAGGGTTTAGGGTTTAGGGTTTATTCTTTTGTAAATCCTTATGACAAGCTCCCAACAAGCAGCTAAACTAGAGTGTTGAGAAGGGTCCACGGCAGATAAAGTTTCATTGCAAAATGGCATGGCTCGAAACGTCGGGGGTGAGCCTCTTGAAAATTGTAGCAATCTTATCGAGGCTACCCCTGCAGATGAGAAACACACAAGTAGACTGCAAGAGGTTTTCAGAGCTGGAGTTTAGGGTATGTCAAGGGGCCTCTTCTTGTCCTTCCTTCTCTTTTTTTCGAAGCCTCATATTTTCTTCCTCATTTGTTCAGCATTGTTTTTCTATTGCAGATGTATTTTCCTTGTGTTCATGCCCCGCAGCCTATCTTCTCCTCACCTGCTACCACATGTAGCGTTTAAAGGGTCCTCTAATCCGCCGGGGAAAAGAGTTTTGCATACGGCAGAAAATCCAGACGACACTTGCAGGGGACCTCTTGAGTTAGCTTCCATGGGGACAGCCACGGTCATCATAGGGCCTGTATAGAGGCAATAATGTATACTACGCCTAGCAAAGTCCCGGCAAGGCTAGAGCTCAGACTATGAGAGTTTTTGCGCCCTAGTCCTGAGGTGGACCCCCCCCCCACCCTGCACTAGTGGCTATAATAGTAAGGGTTATATTAGGGTCCTACTATATTCCATGTTATACCACTGTTACGGATTGGGTTCCTCGAGGGCCGACCCCTTGGGTTTGAAATTCCCCCCCAGTATGTGACCCTAGGGCGGCTTAGGGCTTGGGATTTAGGGTTTAGGGGGTATGTCACCCAAGCCCGAAGATCCCAACCCTACATGGCAAGCTCTTCAGATGCCATGTGCACCCTCCAAGTATCCCAGCATATGGTTCCAAACCCTTGAAATGGTATGACTTCAATATACCATCAGGCTCTAACAAGATATTGGTGGCCATAGATGGTGCTGGGGTGGTGTGGCATGTTCACACCCTAAATCCAAAGCCCTAAACCCTACAATCTGAGAGGGCGTGCATTCACCGCACAAGCCCTTTGCCTAAGGACAGTATTATTCTTTCAAGACTGACCGTTTGGGCACTGGCGCCTTTGGAACTGTTTGCAAAGCCAAGCGGAAGTCCACAGGCATGGGACTGGGTTTAAGGCTTATAGGATTTTAGGATTTGTGGTTTTGGATTGCTTTTAAGTTCAGGGCTTTAGGGGCTTTAGGGTTGTGGGGTTTAGTGTTTAGTCAGGATGCGGGGGGCTCCACGTCAAACATGAGGGTCTCAGGTTGCAGGGGGATCTACGCGCTCGCAATGCATTATGGTTTCAATCAGCCATGTTCCAGCAACAACGCTTAGCGTGATTCTTGTTGCCCAAGCCCTGTATGCCATTATAGAACTTTCTATGCATATGTATGTATGTATGTATGTATGTATGTATAACCCATGTTGCCCAAGCCCTGTATGCCATTCTAGAACTTTCTGTGCATACATATGTATGTATGTATGTATGTATGTATGTATGTATGTCTCTGTGTGTGTGTATGTATGTATGTATGTATGTATGTATGTATGTATGTCTGTATGTATGTATGCATCCATGTATAGGAATGGAAACACGCATTCCCAGAAGCTTGCGTGGCCTTGAGCTTTGCAGAATCCATC
>CAJNIZ010042891.1:46210-60124 GCA_905231905.1 Symbiodinium pilosum
ATAACCTTGTACAGCCCAAGAAAACATTATATATACATGTACACATCTATGTGTATGTGTGTATGTATGTATGTATGTCTGTCTGTCTGTCTGTCTGTATGTATGTATGTATGTATGTATGTATGTATAACCCATGTTGCCGAAGCCCTGTATGCCACTATAGAACTTTCTGTGCATATGTATGTATATGTATATATATATATGTATATATATATAACCAATGTATCTCGTTATATTCACACAGAATCTGAATCTGTGTTTTTGTTCAACGACTACTCCTGCCCAGTGTAGCCCTTTCATCAAGGGTTAGGCCTTGGGGCACTCGAGGTTCAGGGTTTGTGTAGGGTTTAGGGTAAAGGTCAAACATCAATCATGCAGAAACCAACCTGATAACAAGCACCCTGCGAGACTCATTTCGTAGTGATAGGTTTGTTTTCGCCAACGACTGCAAAGCAAAGCCGTGCGGGTTTGTTGGTGTCGTTGGCCCTTTCGACACCGCTGTTTCCAGAAAATCCGATTAGCAGAGCATCCACACCCTTAGCATAATGACGTTCATATTCGAACAAGTCCGATTACAGACGCATCCATGTTTTGTCCAGTTGTATTTGGGCGTAAGCAAGTTGATACCAACCTGAACCCCGATACGTCGTATACATATCTTGAAGCTCCCATTCTGGTTCTGACCCTGAGACGGTATGCTTTTGAAGATTCCTGCTGCTCGCCAGTGCTTAGAAGGCCTGCAAGGTACAACCATATTGTTTCAATGCCTTGCATCTCCAGTAGTGTTGCACTCAGCAGGAAGTGCAGGAAACCCCAATTAAACCCAAATCTTAAATCCTAAGCTATAAACCACTTAGCCGGCAACCTTCACACCCCGGGGTACCATGTCGCTCTTTCTGTGTGAAAGGCGTTGAGTATGCAGTCAAAATGTTCCTCGGACGCTTTAGAGAGTTTGAGGGTTTTGCGTGTCGGTAGGGCTATTGATGAGATCAGCTTCGAGTATTGCCAGACAATGTGACGAAATCGAATAATGGTGTTGTCATCACACTGGCTTCTACAACAGGAGCCTTGAGCCTCACAGAAAAATTACTTCCACAGGGGTGCCAATTCCGTTAGATGTCGCGCATAGCTATGTCTATAGAAACACGCATATAGAACAGTGACTCGGATTGAGCATTGCCTTCTGAGATTCGCTTCTTGTCCCTGACTGTCCCCCACGCTGCAGCTCATAGGATGTACAAGAACCACACTTGCTATCATGGTTCCCAAGCTACACACAGAGTCTCCCCGGACTCTCCAGTAGACGAGCTCGTTGTTCAAGGATTGCACGAAGCCAGCGACCTGATCTCGGCATCGTCTATCGGGAGGTTCGGATCATGAAGGCACGGTTGGAGAGAAGCACAGGCTACTTGATTTGACCCTCTTTACGATTTAGATGATTGGGCTGCTTTACTTAAATTAGATTGCATGTCGAGATGGGTTCATTGCTTTCCTGCTCCGTGTTTTAAAGGCTTAGGCAACATGAGCTTGGGCATGCAGGGTCGCTTGAGCAGAAATCAGTTAATAGTGGACGGTGGTCTGCAGCTTCCAAGCGGGCCTGGGGGGTTGGGGGGGCGGGGCGGCGCAAGAATCAAAGTAATGACACATCAATTAAAAACCTAGGGTTTCGGGTGTAGGGTTTAGGGTTTAGGGACCTTAACTTTCACGCCCAAGTGCTGCATAAACGAATGTCACAGGGTGGGAGTGCAAATGGGTGGTTGTCAAAATTATGGTCCCATTTTGGGTGCCCTAAATATTAAGTGCCGCATTTTAATAGGGATCCAAAAAGGGACCATAATTTTGACAACCACCCAATTATTGCGCGCTGGTGGCTAATTAAGTATGGGTACTGTAGGACTTGCTCGGAGGTAGTTGGTGGTTCACAGGACAGTTGATTTAACCACCTATCGGACTCGTTTTTTCACTGCTTGCCTCAAAGAATCAAACTTAGGGGTTCCACAAGTTGTGAGCCCCAACAAGAAGGAGTCTAGCATACTGGTTTTTAGAACAGGCGCCCTGTGTATCGAACACCTCGCTGCTTCCGTGCGTAGATACCATGGCAGCACAAAAACGTTTGTACATAGAAGTTGGCTTGTCAAGTTGATTGTTTGTCATGTCATGGGGTCTGGGGATCCGTGCCCATTTTGTTTGAAGTCCCCAAATACCCACAAAAGATCACCTCACAGGGATTTTGAGTTTTAGGTGTGGAACTACCTCTGAGGGTCCAACGACCCAAATAATAGGGTTTTAGGGCCCAAATACCATTAATACTATGGTCTTTGGGCCCTAAAACCCTATTTTTGAGTCCTTGGACCCTTACATTCCCTAAAACTGTAAACCGAGTCCGAAGCTTCTCCCGTTTACCTGGCAGTCCTTGGATCACCCGAACATTATCAAGCTCTTCGACGTCTTTGAAGACCAGCGGTTTATATACTTGGTCATGGAGTTGCGCCCCGCCGTGAGAACAGTCGCAATACCAGTCATAAAATCAGTAGCTCCGCTACTAACATTAGTCGTTGCCATCATGGTAGCATTGGGAGCCCTGTTGCAAGAAGAGGGCCCCACGTGTACTTCCACCTTGTTGGAAACAGAGTTTTAGGCAAACTCCCGTGCTGTGGAACCCTGAAGCCTTAAAACCCGAACCTGTAAACCCCAAACCCCAAAACCCATATACCGCGTGTGGTCAGGGTTCTTGCATCAAGCATCATGCAATTTTGCTCGACGGAATCCCCGAGGTAAGCGCTATACTGAGACGTATGGACCCCAATATGTTGGTCCTGTTCGTAGCATAAGGGGCTCCCAAAATTGAAAGGCACTTAGTTGCTGGAAACCCAAAATCTCTGGACACTCAACCGTATTGTGTACCGTCGCTTGGACATACAGCCTCAATCGTACAGTGTAGTCTCGGTCATGCTGTATTTCACGAACCCTAGTCTTGCTGGCTGTTAGTAACGGCCTACAGGAAAAGAACATGGAAACTGCTTGATTTAGGGAGTACTTCATCTTGGGAGATCATATACGCTAATTACTGTCAATATGAAGCTTGTGAAGTGAAACTTAACAGTCGATTCATAATATAGAACCCTTGACCAGAAATTGTCTGGGAAATATTGACTGTAGCTATATATGGCATACCGTGAGGATCCAACCCTTCCGCTGCCTACAAACAACCAGTAACGAGCAATTGGGTTCCCAAGCATGTATGGACCTATACCCCTGATTACAACCTATAGACCCTCATTAAGTCCCTGAAATTCAGGATTTCGTTTGAGATTTGAGTTTAAGGTTTGGCCTTAGGAATTGTGTTTTGTTTGCGGTTTTAGGTCTAAGGTTTTGGGTTTGGGGATTAATGATATTCCCCTCAATCATACAGACTCAGATGGAATATAAATTCTAGAATGTTTTTTAGGGTTTAGCGGTTTGAGTGCTTAGGCATGATGGTCGAAACCAGAAAGAGGATCTTGGTAACCTTCAAGCCCCAAATTAAGAGCCTATGAACCTCATGACCACTTGTGCTTCTAACTTGTATTAGGATCCTAGAGCAGGGGTTGCTCTTACCAACATTCCCACTGGATTGTTGCAAGCCTTAACCCTTAACCTGAAACCTAATTAACCCTAAAACCTAAAGAGCCCTAAACCCTACAAACCCTTGTGCCCAGGTGCTCAGGAGGCCATGGTGCTTGCGTGGATTAGCCAATGTATCCACAATGAGGGGATTCCTAAGGGTCCAGTAGACAATAGTCATGTGAGCTATTGTCTCGACTCCTTAAAGGTGGCTCTATAGGGGCTTATAATAGGGGTTATTGAAGTTTAGGCTATGGCTCATGTAGGGTTCAGGGTTTAGGGTTTCGTTTGGTTCTTATACCCGTAATCGGTATTTGTGGTTTCCACGTGTTTTTTGAAATTTGTATACTTTGGACCTTTAGGGAAAGGGCGCAGCTGCCCAAGAAGAGAGTACCTGTGATTTGGGCAATAGTAGTAAGTGTTGTAGAGGTATTGATGAAGTAGATGATTGTTGAGCATGTGGATCCTTAACAAATGTGCCGATCAAAGCCTGATGCTTTGGATTTTCGATTTTTCCTAATGGAAGCACAGATTGCACTAGGTAAAATTTGGGTTTGCGTTTAAGGCTTTGGCTGCAACATTTGGAGATGCAAAGTTGTAGTACCCGTAGAGGTCCCAGAAAGCTATCCCACCCCTCTATTTCATGTTGTGCACTTGAGAATGCCGATGGCGTACGCCTGGGGTACCTATGCAGGGTAAGGTATGGGGCTTAGATTCGACGTCACATCCTGCACCTGACAGGCGTTGGGGTGTAGTGTAGAGTCTTGGTAATCAGCACGGACACTTGGGAACCATAGTGTAGGGACCCGAACCCCTAGGGTCAGGGTTAACAAAACTCTCTGAGAATGGAACTCTTGAATCTGCACGGGTACGCACTTTCCCGTTCGTTCACAGGGCTGATGGTGTACGAGAATGACCACATCTTCTCTAGGGATCCAAGTATACAATTAATACCAACATTGGGCCCTTAAGTTTACAGATATTACCTACATTGGGCTATTTGGATCCCTAAGGTTATGAAATCCTCAAAAAAGTCGCGAGCGTGGCAGTTGGTTCTCGGTCAAGATGAGGCGTTGGCAAGGCATCCTCAGCGCAGAACCAACGAGAATCCCACACCCTACCCCTTTGTCAGGCTACCTAATTTTGTAGATAGAGTATACTATTCACGAAGTAAGGTATCCTAAAAAGGGGTAGGGTCTAGGGGGTTTAGGGTATGAAGGACTTTACGTCGTTCATGCCGTTCTTTCACGCCAAATGTCCATATACCCAGCAATAATTGGGTACAGTACTTGGGGTTATGCGACTTGTAATTGTAAAAGCAGACTTAAGACAAGTATATGGTTATTGGATACCTGGACCATGATTTTACAGTCTGATGCGCAAAGAGGGGCTGTTAATGTAGCATCTAGAATGCCGCAAAGAAGCCGAAGGTGGGAGTTTGAAGTTGAGGAATCCGACATGCCCCCAAAACCTAAACCCAGCATTTCTGATAGTATATGAGACCTTCTCCTTATTGCGATCCTCGATACCAACTTCCGAATGCTACGCACTGTATTTCAGACAATGAGTTTACCTTTCCTTACAACTAATCCGGAACCTCACAACGAGTCTTCGTACCAGCTTAACAACAGCAACAGAGGTTGATGTTGACTTTGCGACACGTCACCTTGCGCATGTCCGAAGATAAGGATGCCCTTTGCGCACACTTAAACAGCAATCTTATCCCTAAGGATCCAAATCGCCCAACATAGATAACATTTGTAGACTTAAGGGCCCAATGTAGCTATTATTTGTATACTTCGATCCCTATAGGAATACCCTTGCTATACGGACTCCCGGAAAGGCAGCTGCGAATTTTGGAAACCCCGGAGACCAAAAGCCCGATCATGTGAAACCCAAGCCCCTGCATCCCTCTCTGATCCCTCTAACCTTCTTTGGACTTAGCTTGGAGCTCAGACCCTTAACCTTGTGAGATTCCCTTATTCTCCTATTATACGTACCTAAGGGTTAACCCTTAGTCGGGGTCCTAAGTACCCTATACCCTAAACCCTTAACCCCTACATCATCCCTATAGAACACTATAACATAGTAGTTTCCATTTTCTTCCCCTATATAGTCCCTATAGAACACTATAATATAGTAGTTTTCATGTTCTTTTCCATGAACCCTTAGTAGGAATCCTAGGTGCCGCGTAGTAACCTGTCAGGCGAGCTTTTGGATCGCATCCTGAAGTTAGGCGGCTGGAACTGCAGGTTCAGTGGTCCCTTATAGATGTGAAGATATGGGTTATATTGGGGATTATATAGGGGAGGTATAGGGATAATGGAAAAGAAACTACAACTATATAGGGGTTGCAGGGGGTATATGAAGTGGGTGGTTGTCAAAAATTATGGTCCCTTTTTGGATCCCAATTATAATAAGGCACCGAATATTTAGGGTACCCAAAATGGGACCAGAATTTTGACAACCTCCCAGATGTGAAGTAGGCTCTTTTCCTGGGGTTTTGGTGAATGTATATACTAGGAGGGTCACGGGGACTAGGTACAAATAAGTGAATAACACCCCATAACCCTCAAGTCGTAACCCTAGTTATCCTCATTATGCAGCTACCTTCAATGATTCAACTCCCCCTGACCCTGGAAATTGGATTCCTTAGGAATACTGGTGGGTGTGTATGTTGGGTGTCCGACTGGGGAAACCATGAAAGTTCCCTGCGATCTCCATGCACCCGCAAGTGGAAGACAATCTTACGCGTTAGACACTCTTGCGCGTTGCTCGTGATGTGTGCCATGAGGATGTTTCTCCTAGCGGTCCTCGGGTCAAGGATCGTCCTTGGCAAAGGAACTAGTGGAGCAGTGAACTTAACGGTGGCCGCTGTTTACCTGTCATTTTGTCATGTCTCGGGCATGCAATTTCAAGCATGAGGGGCGTGAAAGGTACAATATGGAACAGCAACGGTGCATACCGGGTAAGAATGTACACAGCGACTAAAGGCTCACATCAGAGGGTCCATGCATCCGACCTTTCGCCCCAATACAGCCTGATAGCCTTCCTCACACACACAGACATTCAAGCCTCTCCCTCGAATCGAAAAGGCTAGGCCCATGAACCTTCTAGACCTTGCTTGGATCCTACGGAGACCACAATTTCAGGGCAAAAGCTGCTCAACAAGAGGTCACAACCGGAATTCCGCAGGGCCTAGGGAAACTGGACCATCCCCAGACATCCACGTATACAAAATATTACCAACATTGGGCCTAGAGTCTACAAATATTACCTACATTGAGCTAGTTGGATCCCTAGACCACTATGGGCTATTAGACCCTGAAATTCCCTCTTAGGACCCTATGAAGGGTAGATTATGGTACCCTTAAGGTCTAATAGCCCATGAGCTATTTGGGAGTTTCCCAAAATTAGGGGTACCCTTTTGGGGTATATTGGGGTCCCCTTATTTTGGGAAACTACCATTTGGATCCCTAGAGTTGACCATGCCAAGGCTACTTGACTGAAACACAAGCCTCCGTTCTCATGGCCCAGATCCTGCGTGCGACTCTCGGCCTCATCTCTCTGCCATGCGCAGCCTTTGAATTGTAGATGAGCTATTGTCTAAACTCCTTTAAAAAGGGATTAAATGGAGGATTATACAGGGGATTTTTGTAAGGCTTATTGAGGAGGGTACTAGGAGTGTCTAGACTATAGCTCACATGGTAGTTGGTTGCCTTGAAGGGTTTAGGGTCTATGGGTGTAGGAGTTGGGATTGAGGATGTTGGGTTTGGGAATTAGTGCTCCATTGGTTGTGCTCGTGATCTGACGTGTGTTTCTGCATAGTTTCCTGCAGATCTTGGTAGGGGTCAGCTGCTTGCTGATCATTGGCGGTTTCCCGAAATGGTACCTTTGTGGGGGTCCCTATAAGAAGGACTACAGTATTTTGGGGTCTATATTGGGGTCCGCTTAATTTGGGAAACTACCCATTACAGCCGAAGCAGGGGCACCTATCAACATCAACCGGATCCAAGCCTTTTCATGACAGATCCCCATGTTTGATCCTCTTTGCGAGGGTGTGCTGAAGAGAGCTGATTTGTGAACATGTATTTTACAGCCTGTGCTTCGGACAATCGAAGAAATCACGGCAAAAGAGTATGTCTCCAGAGCTCCTCTTTTTGGATTTGAGGACGTCAGACGATGGTTTTAGAGCAGCTAGGGTGCAGTTCAAGGGCCGGCTCCCAGACACCTACAGTCCCCGGAAGTGGATAAGGATGGGCGTAGTATAGTAAGGCATAGTACAGGCTTGTAGTAGAGATTTATAGCGTATGGCGATGGATCCCTTGTTTGCTCAAAACTCAGGATTCACAAGTCATCAGGTTTCAATGTTGACCTCACTACTCAAATCGAGCCTCACCTGGATGATTATCCCCAAGGGGTCTTCTTGAGGGTCCCCCAAAACTAGGGGTACTTTCTAAGGATTCTGTAGTTTTGGGGTCCCCTTATCCTGGGAAACTACCATTTGAGGTGAGAGTGACGCACTGTAAATTGGTCAGACCATCCCATCTTTGTATTCTCAGGTCCTAGCTGTCCTGGCAGGTTAGAACTTTACATTACCGAAGGCCACAAGTAAACCCTAAGCCCTTCCTAGACCCCCCAAGTACCCTCTATAGACCCTGTATCCCCAAATAGAAGCTACATAGACCCTATTTTAGGGTACTTGGGGGGTCTAGGTTAACCCCAAACCATAAGCCCTAACGCCTTACTGCGGGATGAGCTCCCAGGCAGCTCATGCTTCCAGGACGCGAGAGTGTGACAATCTCAAGAGAACCTTAGGGTTTAGGGTTTAGGATTTAGGGCTCCAGCAATGAAGCTCAAACGTTTGGTGAGATCGCCCATATCCAACACTTCGAAATTAGCAAGGAAATTCACCCAAAATCCTGGAAGTGTTAGTGGCTGACAACATCACCCATGCTTTGTCGCCAATCATTCAGCCCAGCTGCTCCTAATCTTGCTTCGCACCAGGATCTGCTACATACATGCGCAAGGCCAGGGCACTCACCCGCTCGTCCCATTAATTTCCATCGTCTTTTCCATTCCACATTACATCCCTACACAACCCGAGTATAAACAAATATGCCCCATATTCAATATTCCCAATGGTAAGCCGTAAGTTCCATCAGGCCCTCACAAGAGCCCATAATCTCAACTCCTAGTATCCCCCTTAACAACCCCTATAGTCGTCCCCTATTCAACCTCTGACATAACCCCCTTTAAGGAGTTTAGACC
This sequence comes from Symbiodinium pilosum, assembly GCA_905231905.1. Lineage (NCBI taxonomy): Eukaryota > Dinophyceae > Suessiales > Symbiodiniaceae > Symbiodinium > Symbiodinium pilosum. The sequence goes on from CAJNIZ010042891.1 coordinate 55,085, forward strand.
CTAAGCACCCTTTATGGAGTTTAGATTATGGCTCACAAGAGCCCATAAAAGCTTTTAAATCCTGAGCTCAGGCGTGGTTTTACTCTGGGGCGCTTTAGCGTTTAGGGCTCTGAGTCTACCCCAATAATGGAGAATCACATGCAAAAGAGCATGGAAACTGAAATGGAAACTGGGACTACGCAGAAGATGATAAGGGTATGGGTCATGGGGGTTTCCCAAAGTAGGGGTACCTGTTTGGGATCCCTATGATAAGCAGTGGGATTTGATATAGGATTTTGGGGTGTATATTGGGGTCCCACCTACTCAGGGAAACTAGGCAAATACTACCTATGCGTGGCCTTTAAGTCTACACATGGGACCCATATTGGGCTGTTTGGAGCCTTAGGGCAATCAACTCCAAAAAATCAGCAGCCTCTTAGTCTTCGTGATGCCCGGGAGGAGACCGAGGGTCTGGTCATTCCAGGATTTTTCGAATACAGAAGGATGTATGAGTTCTGCATGTTACGACCAGGACACCAATGTTCGTGCGTCCTCATGTTTATGTGGGAGCTTCGGAATATGATTCTATTTTTTCCCACGTGAGTAGTATTTCATTTTGGGATACTATGGTACCTAATATAGAGTAAGATTATATCCTCCTTTTGGTTATAGTATTTTCTTTAAAAACGCTACACATGTACCCAGAGTGGATGGGTTTCCCAAGGACCTTCTCCCGTGAAATACGCCATGTAGTTCTTTGTCCATATAGTTTCTGCGTCAAACTGGCTTCAATGAGGTTCGAGCACCGCAGAGTGCCGGGTGTAGGTTTGAAATTGCTTGAAGATTGGCTAAACCTTGAACCCTACACAAGCCCATTCTGCAGGCGTGGCGCACCGAGATTTGAAGCTGGACAACTTCTTGATTGCTGATCGCGAGCCTGGACCATCAAGTACTATTGGGACCTCCAGAATTACCAAGGTTCTGGTCGCTTCAAAGCGGGTTACAGGGGTGACCTAAACCCTAAACCCTAAACCCTAAACAGAGTTCACAGCTCATAGGGTGAATGGAGACTCAAACGGAAAAGACGCTCACAAATAAAAGTCGACTGGGGGGTCAAAAAGGCTTTTTGTTCCTAGGTTTCTTTGCACAGCTATGGGTTAGGGTACCTCAAATAGACCTCATAATGACATTGGCAAGTATTTAGGCTCTATAACTATTACTCTCCCCAAGATGGCATGGTATCCGCCAAAAGGGCACAGGAATGACAAAGACTACTTATGCATTGTCCTCTCCAAAGGGTACTAATGGTGTCGATGGTAGTTTTGGGGTGTTGTCACGAGCTGGCATTGCAACTGAAGGAAGACTTTGACAGCGATTTGCATTGGTTTGATTTTTAGGGTTAGGGTTTGCGGCTTAGGACTGCACGCAGCCTGCGCAGCGTCCTCATGAACTTCCCTCGAATCATACCAAGCGCCTTCTCGGAGTCTTCGTAAACAAGGCTTTTCGGTTCGCAGCCGCACGAAGCACCTTATCGACTCTCTTCAGGGACAGCATGGACGGTTTGTACAGGACCAGTGGAGAATTAAAATGGACAATCAAAGGGAAAATGATTTATTAACTCAGTATATCATGGTATATTATATTTTGTTATAGTGTATTGAGGTTCTGTGGGGCCGGGAGGGAGTATCATCGGTGAGCAAAGCACACTGCGTGTTCGTGAAGTTACCCAAGACCTTGGATGAGGCCTCCCTGAACGCTCACCAACAACTCCACAAGGTCGTCAGCAGCCGGTGTTACCGTCTCCATGTTGTGCCAAGCCGTTCACAGTACCCTTTCTTTTGGTTATTGGGTCTCCTATGGTGAGCACATAGGCCCGAGTAGAGGGCAGCTGGAGAGACTATAGGTAAACCCTGGCACTGGCGAGACCATACAGTGCAGCACGTACTTTATCGGGCGGCCCTATTGAGTATCTGAACAAAAAACATACCAAACCAGAAAAGGAGGTAAGTTTTGGGTTCCATTTCCAACGTACACCCTGGATCGATACAAAGCCCTTGAAGACTTCACGCAGCACATGTGCTCATTTAGGCGTTTCCAAAGATGGGGGTTGCTTTCATGCAGGTCGCTATAGTATATATAAGTCTATATAATGCCTGTCATATATTGTGGGTATATTCCCAAGCCCTAAACCCCTACACCCTAAAGCCCTATGAACCTATAAACTTACAGCTAGCTAGGTCTAAGCCCCCAATCGTAAACCCTTAGCCCCAAAGCCCTACCGTCCGAGGACGGGCATCAGCTGGAGGAAGCCGTCCTGAAGATGGTGCCCGGCCTAGGGTTTAGGGTGTAGGATTTATGGTGTAGGGTTTCGAGATGAGGGTAGGGAGAGAGTCCCTTTTTTTCTTTTGAGGGGGGTGGGTTATGCAGTGAGTATCCTGGGTTATATAGGGGTATATGACGTACCCAAGAATGGAGAATCAAATAAAGGAGAAGACGGAAACTTCGATGGAAACTGGGCTTAGTGGGGGGACCGGGGCCTATACTCAAAAGTTTTAGTATGCTGGGGTAGTGAATTGGGGACTTTTCGTTCCCAAGGTTCGAGATGATCGTCATTCTGTTTTGACTGATTACGAAGACCCTCCTGGCACCCTGAATTGGGGATATATGGCCCTCAATAGTTGGTACATAGGCCCCTAATAGAGGGCAGGTGGAGGGTCTAAGTGCTTACCCTTATTTTCTCATTAGTGTTTTCCCGAGTTGTATTCTTGTGCTTCAGCCGGCAGACCCAAGAACTCTCACCTTGGAGTGAACGCGTTGGGCAGCGCATGGGTGAAATGGGAAAGTGTACGTAGACGGCAGGGTGAGCGTGCTAGGCTACTTGACTCGAAGGGAGCTGATAAAGAGGTAGCCTGCTCACACAAACAAGTATAGCCCCCCCTAAGTAGATTGAATATGGCTTCAGAGCGGCGAAAGCAAAACAACAACAGCGCAATGAGACTCAATACTGAATCCTTCCCATCGGGTTATTGTTTTTTTCCAAATCGTTCTTCTAACCGCGTTCTTAGGGAACCCCCTATGAATCCTTGGTAGTTGCGCAATGTCCACAGGGTCACCTCAAGATCATGATTATAAAAAAACCCAAACGGGACGGCTTCAATCGCCCTACGAGTCCCTTCATTCATAGAGGGGCCAAAGGTCTGTAGGCCATCCAGAAGGCTTCCCTTGCGCCTGAGTGAGTTCATATTCCGACTGGCGGAGTTGCGACTCCTAAGCCCAAACCACCTCTGGCGCCTAGACATGGAAGACGAAGCTCATATGAAGCGCCAAAGATGTCTTGAGCAAGGAAGGCCTCTGCTGAAGCCTCTAGCAAGCCCCATCACCCTATGTAGGCCCTTGCGCCCAAGCCTGAGAGCCTACAAGCCTTCGGAGTTCAAGGTGTAGGCCTCCAATATAACCCCAATATAATTCCTAAACCACAGTTTCCATTTCATTTTCCGTGTTCTTTTACATGTGACTCTCCATTACCCCAGTATAGACCCAATAACCACGGAGCCTCAGAATGAAAGCTGTCTCAGTTCCTTGGCTCCCACATACTCCGTATATGCGCCACACACATAACCTGTTGCTTGTCCTCCTCACGCAAAGCCCTAATCTCTTCCAAGACCCTCCCAGTGCCATTTATTGGGAATATATAAACCGTCATAGTGGATCCTGAAACCCTAAACCCTAAACCCCTAATCCCTGAACCCCGACCCCCAAGCATCTTCCCAAAAGCTTCCAGCTTTCCTTTGTCTGGCTGAGGGCGACTTTGGTCTAGCCAAGCAAATAAGATGCCTGGCAGAGATAGTCGCTTTTGTGTGTGGCCCTAGGAACCCAGGTATGGGTTTAGGGTTTAGGGTGTAGGGTTTAGGATTGCCCAGGTAAAGCCCTAGAGGCTGTAAATATTACCTACATTGGGCTATTTATCCCCAGGGTGGTCTGATGGTATTTTGGGTTTGCGGTGTGTACCCCGAGGTCTAAGGTGCCTGTCCGCACTATGACAATGTGCAGCCTACACTGGGGAACGTGGTCATAGCGTACCTGCATGCAAATTTTGTCTAGCGTCAGGGAGCTGGTGCGAGGCTACCAGGCAACAGTCAGTAGCATTGATCAGTGAATCAGTATTTCCATGGTCGTCATGTTATTGGCCCTTTCCAGAATACTCCTTTCACCGAAGAGTATTGCTGCCTCCGAGGACACAAATAATCCGCCAGACAGGGGCCTTTCGCCCGTAGCCCCCTGAAGCTCCCGTTTTGGGTGCGGGCTGGCAGATTTCAGCGTCCACTGTTGGAGGCTTGGGTGGGGGAAGCGCGTAAATGCAAAATTCCTGTTTGGATAAGCTGACCATGTTGTGTCCTTCGCAGAACGCTCTCCAAACCCTTGACCCTCAAAAGCTTGAACTACCAAAGCAGGCAACAAGCGCGGCAAGCAGAGTTTCCACAGGCCTCAAGTGGAGAACTGCTGACAATGCGTAGACGTGTAACCTGCGTAGTAGGGCCACATTGTAGAGGTGGCCTAACAAGAGAGTATACTTTTGACAACCCCACGTACATGCACTGCGCTTGTGCTGGGTTGTTGTCAAGGAAATGTCCATCAATTTGCCATTACGGAAACCCTGTTTTTCGTTATATACCCATAACCTGGCAACATAATCTAAGTTCTTTAACAGCAACCCGGTATAGACTCTGCTTGAACTCACGCTACATGAGCAAGGAAGCCTGTGACCTGCATTTTTCCTGCAGCGGTCCCAAGCCCAGAACCAGAAGCACCAAAGCCCTGTCATTAGGGTTTAGGGGTGCAGGGGTTTAGGTTTNNGGTTTAGGCATTTAGGGTCTAGGGTCCAGTTACGGGATAGTCATGTACCTCCCGATAATTCCCAGTACCAAAACCCACAGTACTGAACAAGACCTTTACGGTATTCCAAGCCGGCATTTCCCGAAATCCACATGTCCCTCAATTAGGGGTATTTCCAAAATAACACCAGGATTGGGCTTTCTTGGTTCAAACCCTACACCCTAAAGA
>CAJNIZ010042892.1:11736-26914 GCA_905231905.1 Symbiodinium pilosum
GCCTGCCAGTGTTTCGTGACTTCCGGGTACCCTAGAAAAATGGCCGCCGCAGAAATCTAGGGGTTTGCCCGTCTAGTGTTTAGGGCTTAGGGTTTGGGGTTTAAGCTTTTTTTTTGGGTGAGCAAACTGAAGCTTCAGTCCGAAGCATGAAGGCAAGCAACACTACATCACTTCCTCACTCTGTACCCAGCGCATTCCAGTTATTTTTGGGGTCCTGAGATCTGCTAGGGTTTAGGGCTGTCAGTTTAGCCGCCATGGCTGGTGGAACCTGAAACGGGTGGGCACTTTGCAGATTCCTTTCTGTTTGGAGGGCGAACTTTCAGGTTCCGAAACCTCCCCAGAGTCTTATTATTGTGCATGGAGGAAATTCTGCACCTTATACAAGCTTCTTACTTAAACGTTCCTCAGCATCGACAACTCGGGCGGAGAAGTCTTTGCTATGTCGCCCCCTGCCCGGGCTGTGTTCTGTACCTGCTAAGACTAAACCCTTAGCCCCGCAGACCCTAAACCCTGCACCCTGAACTGCCCAAAGAGTGTAGAAGGATGGTCTTAGGGCTGCCCTTTAGGGCTGCTTTTTATTTTTCTTTTGTTCTTTTTACTGGGCCTTGGGCCATTAACTTTGCAGGGATGTTGTTGTAGTCTCTCCAGCCCCAAGCTCCGCGCTTCAGCCTGCAGCCCCAAAAACTTGAAGCCGCTGAAATGTAGATGCATTAGGACGGACACAGATCAACTTCGGATGATAAAGGGTTTAGGGTTTAGGGTTTAGGATGATAAACCCATTGCACACTACAACAACCCTTGGAAAGAAGGTTTGTCAGAGCACTGGCTTTCGTATGTGCAGGTGACCTTTTACCTTGCCGCAAAGAATCTTAAACCCTAAACCCTAAACCCTCAACCCTGAACCCTAAACCCCTAAACCCTTACCCCCAAACCCTGAATCCCAAACCCTAAACCCTAAACCCTAAGCCTTAAACCCCTAAATTGGATTTAGGGAACAGGGTTTAGGGTTCAGGGTTTAGGGATCTGGGTTTAAGGCAAAAACCCAGCAACTCGCAGCTTGCTAGAGACCTGCATTCCCACATGTGGAGCAGCCCAAACAGCTGACAACGAAGAAGGAGTCATCCTTAGGGTTTAGGGTTTAGGGTTTAGGGCTTATGGTTTTGGGTTTAGGGTTTAGGGCTTAGGGTTTAGGGTTTAGGGTTTAGGACAACGGAGTCATCCTATACCATTATATCTTTTAGGTTGGGTACTGCCCCTCCCCAGTAACAGTCTATACTAGGGGTCCTATTAAGGGCTATATATAACCATATTAAAGTATTATCCAACTGTTAGTGAGGGGGGGCAGTACCCAAATTACATCGTTTAGGGTTTAGGCTTTGGGGATATTCCCCCCCTGATTCGAGAATCAGATGGACAGAAAATGGAACATGAAATGGAAACTAGGAATATATCGTGGTATAGATGGTCTTGGCTTTAGGTGTCTACAAGTCTTCCTGCATTCAAGCTACCAGCCGGCTGAATGTTTCAGAGCCAGCAATACTTTACCCTGCGGTTCAGTACGGAAGTTGTGTATCATTGGCCCCAAGATGTACTTAGGTACTTTGGGCCCACATAATCTACTATCTAGGCACTTGGGCCCTCAGGGCTAACTCTTGGAGACCATTCGCGAGATGCTGCAGGGGTATCCTCAGGCAATCATGAGGGCGCCCAGGGTTCTCCCCTTAAACAGTCTTACTGCAGTGACGCCTCACGCTTCTTCAGATCTAGAGGAGGTCACGAAGCTGCTGTGCCCTAGGCAACCCTTTCAGTCCTCACATCTACATTGTGAAGTCGGGAAGCGTGCCGCCCCATGTCCCATACTCAAATCTAAGGGGCCTTCAAACCTAAACCCTGGATCCTATACGCCAATCCCTAAACCCTGAACCCTTATCCGCAAAGCCCTAAGCCCTAAATCCTAAGCCCTAAATCCTAAGCCCTAAATCCTAAGCCCTAAGCCCTAAACCCTGAACCGTGAACTTTAAAGCCATATCCTGGACCTTGAGACCTTGGAGGGTCAGGGCGACTTGACAAGTAGGTTAACAACCCCGAGAACCCACACAATAGCCCTAGCCCTCCCCATTTTCAACCTACTTACTAGGGCCTCCCGACCCCAATTCTAAATCCAAAGTCGGACTAGTTTCCATTCTCTCTCCCATTCCGAAACCCTGAACCCGAAACTCTAAACCCTGATCCCTAAACCCTGAACCCAAACCCAACAACCCTGAAGCCTAAACCCTGAATCCTGAAAGTTTCGTTCGCCCAGACTGCGGCGGTACACCTTGTAGCCGGCGAGTGTGACTTCTGCTCTGGGCCTAGCCCGAAGGTTTAGGGTTTAGGGATTAGGGTTTGGGCTTTTGGGATTAGGGTTGTTCCGTTTAGGGTTTAGGGTTTGGGCTTTTGGGATTAGGGTTTTACCGTTTAGGGTTTAGGGTTTGGGCTTTTGGGATTAGGGTTTTTCCGTTTAGGGTCCAGGGTTTGGGCTTTTGGGATTAGGGTTTAGTGTTTAGGGATTAGGTGTTGGGCTTTTGGGATTAGGGTTTTTCCGTTTAGAGTTTAGGGTTTGGGCTTTTGGGATTAGGGTTTTTCCGTTAAGGAATTGGGTTTGGGCTTTTGGGATCAGGGTTTTTCCGTTTAGGGATTAGGGTTTGGGCTTTTGGGATTAGGGTTTTTCCGTTTAGGGTTTAGGGTTTGGGCTTTTGGGACTCGGGTTTTTCCATTTAGGGATTAGGGTTTGGGCTTTTGGGGTTAGGGTTTAGTGTTTAGGGATTAGGGTCCAGGATTTAGGGATTAGGGTTTGACGATTAGGTTTTACGTGTTAGCTACTGAAATATACGGCTACGTATATGGGTGGTTGTCAAAATGATGGTCCCTCTTTGGGTACCCGAAAAAAATTGGGTGCTGTATTATAACAGGGATCCAAAAACAGACCATGTTGACAACCACTGAAGACCTCAGGGCCGGGGTTGCCTGATGTAGGGTTCAGGATTCAGGGACTTTACCCTAAACCTTAAAACCCTAAACCCTATAAGTCCTATAAAAGGACCTAAATATGCCCTATATCATCCTTATATATCCCTTTCAAGGGACCTGAATATGCCCTATATAGACCCTATATATCCCTGGAGGCTTCATGAGGCTTATTTCTCAGCCCTGTAAGCACTACTATCAATACGCAAAGCCCTTTGTTGGGGGTTTATATTTCAGCCCAGGGCATCCTAAACCCAAGCTAAACAGAGTTTGATGGGAACCTAAACAGAGAGCCCCAAGACTACGCTACTGTTGATGGATGAAATCTTGCACCACCAAAGTACTAGAAGTTACAGTCGTTTAGGGCTCCGAAGTGGTGCAAGATTTCGCCATCAACAGTATGAATATATTGGCATATACCTACCTGGGTCTTGTTTTCTCCCACTTAACTTCCTGGTATATTCTTGGGGTTCCCTGGTTTGTGGTTCCCCCTTATTCAAGTTCTGTTCGCAAGCTAGACGGTAGTTTGAACAATATCGTCCTCTATCCCCTAAACCCCATAGGTAGGATCTACTTATCGGTTCTGGTGAGTGTAGACGAAGAGGGTTCCTAGGGAATATTGGCGTGTTTATATACTTTGTGTCCAAATGGGGGGACCAGTAATTAAGATTCTGCCATATCTACCTCCATATAATCCCTATACAACCACCCTGCTCAGAGTTTCAGAGAGCCTTAGTAAAGGTAGGTTTGTAACCCCGATAATCCATGCAATAATCCTAACCATACCCGTTTTCAACCTTCTTCCCAGGTCCCCTGACCCTTCAAGTGTATGACCTAAACTCGAGACCCTGGACCCTAGACCCTAAACCCTAAACCCTAGACCCTAGACCCTAGACCCTACGTAATCCCTGAACTGAATTAGAATTAGGGTTTATACTTCAGACCCCTACTTCAAGCTGCCGAAGGTGGCGAGTGCACGGTGGAAATGTCTGGCTGCCTGATGCCCAGTGGTTGCCCGGACACCCCCCAACTACCAGGTTTTAGGGTTTAGGGCGTTTTAGGGTTTAGGACGTTCTAGGGTTTAGGGATTAGGGTTTAGAGTCTAGGGCCTAGGGTTTAGGGTCTAGAGTCTAGGGTTTAGGGTTTGGGGTTTCGAGTTTAGGGTTTAGGGTGCTTGGAGGGTCAGGGAGAACTCAGCAAGCAGGTAATGCTGGGGATGACTGGGGATAAACATGTGTAACTACATGTGTTATATGGGGTTATTAAAGTACTTACCAAGTCCCCCTGGGTTTGGGTTTGGGGATGTTTGGAGCTTGGGGGTGTATAGGGTTTGATGCGTTTAGGGTTGAGCATTGGGCGTTTCACCTTGGGGAAGGGGATGCGGTAGGGGGTTCTACCGTTGTCCTACTTACGTGGAAATCTGCAAACACCTAAACGGTAAACCGTTAGAGAGTGTTCGAGCTTGCGTTCGTTTGTTAAGTGTCCGTCCCTAGACTTGCATGCGAAGCTGTCATACGATGTAGGATTTACGGTCTCCAGGCCCTCAACCCTTGCAATCTAGTATTTAGAAAAACTCAATTCTAGAATTCTGCAACCTTAGAACCTTAGTCCTAAACCCTGAATCTCAAGCTCCACGGCCTAGGCTACGTCTACTGGCACGCCGAGGCACACCACAAGATCACCCACCATGTGGTGACCACCGTCACGCGAGGGACTCGAGCGCTCCGGTTCAGGGCTGTGGGATTAGGGTGTACAGAGGAATCACAAGAGAAGGAGTAGCGCTAGTCGTGAAGGTCGTTGCTGATGGTGACGATCGTGCTCGGCTTTCCCGTAGCAGCAACAGTGGCAGCAGTATCAGCAGCCATTGTGGCGTCAGCATCATCAGCAGCACTTAGTCCGGTTGTCATGTTACCAGTGACAACTAGGTCAAAAGAGTAGCAGTAGCTAAAATCTGAAACCTCAAAAAGTCAGAGCTGGCTGCAGCAAGCGGCGTTATGTTGGTGCGAGGCGCAACAGTGACTTGATACAGGTGCGCATTGGCGTTTCCGACTTTGTGGGAGAGTTTCACCTGGGAATACTCTAGTTCCCAAAATAGACTAAGATCCTATCATCCTTTTGGGTGTAGTATTTTACGGAAAGGGACACAAGCTTATTTGGTTGCAAAGCCCGAAAACTGCTCACGTGTTTCAACAGGTCCTTGCGATGGCAATGTAGAACTTGAAGACTTCGGAATACGCTCCCTGTATGCGTCCCATTTTGTTATGGCATGTTTTGCCAAAACTAGATTCTAATTGCTGACTGAGCCTCTAAGCTTTAAACCTTAGACCCTAAAGTAGTTCTCAAGTGCTCTCAAAACGGTTGCGGGCAACTCGCTCGCTGAATTTCCACCTCCGTGCTTCAACGTCTAGATTTGGGAGTCTTCAACAATTTGGGGTCCCTGTTTAGGGTTTAGGGTTTGGTCTGTACCGCAAGGATAATATTGTTAGACGATTCTTGGGGACCCAGATTCTTGGAAACCTCCACATTATTAAAAGGTTGCGGAAGCGCAGGATCTGAGTCTCTCTTCCAATGTGGGCCCCCGCAGTTTGGGAATGTTGGCCTGATTTTTCAGGTTTGAAAAGTCTATACAAACCCATAAAATAGATACACCCTCGAAACCCCAAAATGAACCCCACATCATTCCTATAGAACCCTCATATAAGCCCCAGAACCCTATATGAACCCACCCTAAACCCTAAACCCTATATCATTCCTACATACCCTTGAATGAACCCCCTATACTTGGGGGTCCCGACATGCCAGACCCTCAGAATAACATGACCCAGGGGGAACCTGTGGTATTTAGGGTTTAGGGTTTAGGGGGACCTATCCTTGTTGGATGTAAGTTTCTTAGACTGCCCAGACTGTTTGTTCAGGTATCTAGGGTCAGGGTTCAGCAGTGTCTCAGCTGCATCTCACTGTACTTGCACCACAGGATCAGCTGCTTCTGACTTACTGTAATTCACGGCTAAGTCAATGGGGAGGTTGTGGAGTCCTTCTTCTTCCTTTGCAAAGACAAGTGCAAAATTTCACACCTGACAAAATTCCTTTTCAACTTTTAGTAATCCCCCAAGCCCCAAGCTATGCCATCGAGAAGCCTCCCTGGTGATGGGGTCCAGGGTTTTTGTAGTTTGTGTCCACGGCTTTTTAGCCCTACCCAATGATCCATGAATCGCGCGCTCCACATACTTCTAAGGCGCTTGGGTTCAACTTACAACTGCGACGTGCTGCCCTCAGCGGGTTCTGGTTGCAGACCGCCGCAGCTGGACCACCTAAATGACTGTAGAAGCCTGAAGAGGGATTCCCTAACAATCGTTGCATCGTCATGATTCGTAGCAATAGTTGCATGCAGGCAAAGGCTCTTACCTTACCCTCGTCGCAAAACTAGCCTGGATCCTGCAAAGTGGATCTTATGAGGCTACCTGTTTGTTTTAGGGCAGGGTATGACTGGTACACAATCATTGCCCGGGGGTTTGGGTCGTTACCCTTGCTTCTTGTTTTGGGTTTAGGGTAACCCTAAACCCTAAACCCTAACTTGGGATTTGGGGGTTTGGGACCCTTGCTTTGGTGGTCGAAAGTTCAGGCCTTGGCGAAGGGATGTACAGCCCTACACCCCAAATTCAAAGCCCGAAACCCTAACCCTAAACCCTACACTTGAAGGCTACTAGTCTTACTTTGGGCTTTACAGATTGAGCTTGTTGGCGGCCTGGAGCCGCTGATTTGGTGTGGGGGACCCCCAAAATGCTTGCATCCATACAAGAGGTGGGTCTCATCAGGACAGGTCCAGGAGCAAATGGCATGTCTTTCGTATTTTCAGGCAGTTTGGGGTTTAGGGCAATAAGAGGCTTCTCAGGGTTCAGGGGTCCCTTTCTGCTGTTGGCCTAAAATGATGGGTAAGCCTTTCTCTTGGTGGGTCCCCATATTGGCCAAAAGTGTATCTCTAGGAGCCCCTTGAATGGACTTCAACTCTTGAGTCCCACCCTTAAGCCTGAACCGTAAACCCTCAAGCCTCAACCCTACACCCGTAAACCCTAAACCCTAAGCCCTAAACCCCTAAACCCTAAACACACGAACCTCTCAGCATCTGGCATCTAGGTCGTCCCACTTTTGGTGTTTAGGGTTCATTTGGTTATTTGTATGAAGGATGGGGTCTAAGTTCAATTAAAACCCCTCTGCATCTGAACAATTTGCTGAACAAAGTAGCAGGCCCAGAATCCCTCTGCAACAGTTAGGCCTCTGAGGGCATTAGGATGTTAAAGCCTGGGTCTTAAAGTAGGAGTGGTTTCCCAGGCTTTTTTTTGGAAGTCCGAATGATAAGGACTTTCACCTATTGGGGGTCTATTTGTGGGAGTCCCAATTCGAGAATTTATGCCTAGTCTAGGAGCCCAACTTTCTTTTTCCCAGCATGGTTGCATCCTGTGTTTTCTAGGACCTGTCTTTTCCAGGACGCGCATCGTACAAGCACAGTGAGCTGGGGCGGTCCTTTTTTGCGAGCTGTGGGGAATTTTGCCTCACGTGCCCCCAGCACTCAACGCCTACCTGGAACCCAACAGTATACATAATTGTTTTCAGAAGTTGTGGGTGGTTTTATTATTGTTTTTTTGAGTCCACGAGACTTTACTTTGGATTCTCGTGACCCAGGACGGCATGGATGGGATGTGGTCACAAGAACAGCGCGACTACTGCTGCTGGTGCGGGAGCTCAGAGTCGTATTCGGATTGGGGATGGCAAGGTGGCATAGAAGCGCTTGGGTCCCAGGAGGCACATCTAATGGGTTTGCTTAGGGCTTCGGGAAGTTTAGGGCATCTAAGATTCATGGCTTCGGTTTCGCATGGGCCCAGCCCAAGAGTTTAACCATGGCCGCTAAACTCAAGAAGGGCTTGCGCGAGAACCTTTTGCCCTCAACCCTAAACCCTACACGCTAAGCATTAAATCCTGAAGCCTAAAGCCTAAACCCTACACCCTAAGCCCTAAACCCTAAACCCTACACCCCAAACCCTACTGTAAATCCTCCAGCCTAAACCCTAAACCATGAACCCCATAAAACCTAAGCTGAATCCTGCATTTCCGAACCACGTACTAGCATGAGTTCACAAAGTGCTGGGCAGGTTTCGTGCCTAGCGGCTCAAGGTCAATGGGGCTTAGGGCTTGGGGTTTAGGGTTTAGGGTTTAGAGTTTAGGGTTTAGGGTTTAGGGCTTAGGGTTTAGGGCTTAGGGTTAGGGTTTAGGGTTTAGGGTTTAGGGTGTATGGGAGAAGGGGAGAAGGGACCCGGAAGGGTTTGCGAGCTTAGGGTTTAGGTTTTTAGGGTTGAGGGTTTAGGGTGTTCAGGATTGAGGGTTCTGGGATGAGTCGAAGCTCAATACCATGGGCCCGTAACACGGGCGCTAATGCTTGGGTCCCTATATATCGAACAGGTATGTATATTCATATTCATATTCGTATCACACATCGTATACCATTTCTCATATATCATACACTTTGTAAGCTCTACGCATATATAGCTTCATGGGCCTCTAGAATCCCTCAAAAGGCACTCATAGCCCATACAAGTGGGTGTGCTTTCAACCCTAAACCCTAAGGCATTTAAGCCTCTGGGTGCTTGAGGTTCACAGCATCGAGTTTGGGGCTTCAGGGTTTTGGTGCGTGGGTGTAAGGATTTAGTGATTTAGTGTATTAGGACTACGTATTCGGGATTTAAGTTTTAGGACTGTAAGCTTCGAGGTCTAGAATTTCGGGCTTCAGGGCTAGGGACTTTAAGGGTAACATCCACGGCTTGGTATGTCGGGCTTAGAGAAATCAAGGTTTAGTGTTTTCAAGAGGCAAGGCGTTGAGTCTGGGCTTCTCTCGTACTAATCACAATAGGCCGTGACCCTGAACCCTAAACCTAGCGTCTCAAGTTTCGAGTTCTATGTACTATCTACAAGAGGAGGATAAAGCCTGGTTGAGTCTACGTCATACTGGTACGCAGTTCTATGTGCTGTTGATTTGCGTGTTTTGGGCTTGCGATCTGAGTTGTTCAGGAAAATCTCTGGGAAACCCTACAAAACCCTCTACGTTAGGTGGACCCCCCACAGAGCAATGGTAATTATAAGGGCTAGCAAGGGTTATCTTCGGGTCCTGTTATATTCCTCTTATACCGCTATTATATTGTGGGGGGTCCTCCTAACCTCTACACCTTAACCTGAAAACCTTAAAACCATTAAAACCTCTAAAATCCTTGAACAGGAAGGATCGAAAAGGATGTCCTGCACCCATCATCCCTGAAGCCAGCTACGATTGCGTGGCTCTTAGTGCGGCGGTTAGCGAGGTTTGGGAGTAAGGTTTCGGGCTGTAGGCTTTGGGGTTTAGGGTTTGGGGTTTCAAAGTGTAATAAGGGTTAACTTCACGGGTTGCTGTCTGGCAGAGATAGCTTGAGTCTGTTCTCAGCCCCTTCTATTGACTTCCGTGCGCCATCGCTTCAGTTCTACTGCCAAGATTGTCTTATGATCTGAGAAGAAGCAAAGTAGTGCTCGCTCAAAGGGATGAAGGTTCAGTACAGCATGGCGCTGGAACGCCCACCAGCACTGTTCCCAGAAGTGGAAGATGTTTGTGACACTGGCCCTAAACCCTAAACCCTAAACCCTAAACCGTGACAGCGATTCCAAGTCCTTAGTCATCGGATATGCGTGTGCACGTTGATTGTGAGATTGCCGAGAGACTCGAAAACTTTCAAAGTGGCCGCTGCATTCGTACCCTCTCCCAACTGCGCCAGCATGCAGGTAGTGTTTGGGGGTTTGGGGTTTAGGGGTTTCAGGGTTTAGGGTTCAAGGTTTAGGGGTCTTGGATTTGGGGCTCCGGGCTTCTACAAGAAGGGTGTTCCTCTCTAGACCTCAGAGCAATGACAATCCTTCGGCTGGTATGAAGCGACCCCAAAAAGGACGCACATCTCTTCAACAAGTCCCATGGGTTGACATTTGAGTATAGGGTTTAGGGTTTATGGTTTTTCCTACTGAAAATTTGGGTCCTGGCGTTGTACAGTGTATAAGAGCTGTTGGCGATAGCTCAGAGGGGGAAAGGTTCGGCGAAACCCTGGACCTGAAACCTTAAACCCCAAAGCCTAAGCCCTGCGCCCTCAACCCTAAACCCGAAAACCTTAAAACCCTAAAACCTTAAAACCCTAAATCCTAAACCCTAAATACAAAAACCCTAAACCCTAAATCCTAAAATCCTAAAGGTTAAGAGCTTAGGGCACGTCGAGCTTTGGCCTTAAGATGCACGGCTGCTTCTTTAGGTTCACACTTAAACCCTCAACCTATAGTCCCCCTACAGTAGATAGAATATAGGGTGTAGGGCTTAGGGTATAGTACCCCTTGAAGTAAAAAGAAGAGGGGCATATGGTTTTGGGTACCTCCATGTTCTATCCAGTGCAGCGAGACCAGAACAGTTTTAAGGGGTCATATGCTGGCGCGGAATACGACGTGCTGCCGTCTTGAAGCCTAATCGCACCTCCCCTCAAGCCCATAAACCCTTAACCGTACACCCTAAACCCTCAACTCTTAACCCTGAACTCTGCCAAACTTGCATGATGTGCTGTCGGGTCCCCGGATAAGTTCCCCGATTTGGCCGCAACCGTACGCGCAAACAGTCAATTTAAGGGTTACCAAGAGGCCATTGCGGGTATTTAGGGTTTGGGGATTTTAGGGTTCAGGGTTACCAAGGGGCCATCAAGGGTTTAGGGCTTCGGGTTCAGTTTACCAATCATTGAGGGTGGACATAGGTCCCTTTGCAATCCTTTTAGTCCTTCATTTTGCCCCTGAGAAGGACCAATGGCCAGTAATTATATGGGATTTTTTTTATTCTAGCTCACAACATGGGCAAACCCTAAACCCTAAATCCTAAACCCTAATCCCCCAACCCTAAACCCTGAACCCCAAACTCGACTTGCTGTAGTTGCTAGCTGTTCGGGCTGTATTTATGCCCTGCCCATGTCGAGAGTATGCAGTTCAGAAAAAGTGTCTGTTGGGCCCATATGCGCGAGAGCCTAAACTCCTTAAAGGGGGTTAGAGAGGGTGCAGGGCTTGTATGATAGACTCTTTTGCATTCCACCTCACCGCTGGCAAAGTTTTTCTCCCGCTGGGTTTTTCGCTGGCTGGTATAGATACGGTTTTTTTTGACTAATGCTTGCAGAAGGCAGCACGCTTCTTGCTTGTCAGACGACCAGACGGCATCGTCCTCAATACGCCCACTGGGCATGCAACTCTGGCCCTGGGTAAGGACATCCGCGAGCTCGAAGTTCATGAAGATGAGGATCCTGCCATCCTCCTCCGCGTGAAGGATGCAGGTCCGGATGGAGAGCCGCCAAGACCTGAACCAATTGCTTCCTCGAAAGCAAGGCGGTGTTGGTACAATGCAAGGGGGTTATATAGGGTTTAGGGTTTGGGGTTTGGGGTTAGGGTCCAAATTCCTTAAAGGTGGTTATACGGGATTCTATGGGGGAGTGGTATGGGGCTTACTAAGGGGGGGCTACTAGGAGTTTAGACTATAGCTCATATGCTGGGTCTCAATCTAAGCATATGATTGACATTCGGAATTCCTCATGGGACAGAAAGTGGACCCAGAATGACACGATCTGTTGGTGTCGAGGTCATTGCGGGAACTCCTTGACATCGACCGGATGCGCAGTAGTTCGTAGCAGCTAGATTCTTAAACCTCGAGGCCTAGTATGGATCTTTGACATTGGGATCCTTACATGCCTAGGGTTTAGGGTTTAGGGTTTAGGGTTTAGGGTTTAGGGATGCCTACTGTTTACTCTTTATTTGCCTCAAAGCCCATGTTAGGGGCCATACTTCCAACCTTAGACAAGAGGTGCTACCATCTTGAACGCAGAGATCCCCCTGTGGTTTAAAGCAGTACGCAAAGGCTATCTGATGCAGCCTTCCCTAAAATTACATGGAACCCCGCATTACCTTTAACGACAGCAGTCCACCTTTTCAGATTCCATGACAGTTTGGGACCCCGAAACCTCAACCTTAAACCCTTAACCCAGAACGCTAGACCCTCAACCCAAAACCCTTGACTAAACCCTAAACCTTCAAGGCTAAACCTTAACCTTAAACCCCAAACCTTGTAGTATGCGCCAAGGCGAGACTGGGTTCGACCAGTGGGAAACGGCCATAGACCCAGCTGTGTGGGGTTTAGGGGTTATATAGGGTTTCGAGTATAGTTTAGGGTTAAGGGATTAGGGTTTAGGGATTAGGGTTTAAGGGATTACTTCCCTCCCCCTGAATATACCACCCACACCCACCTAAGAATACATGTGCTCAGTCTAGTATTAGTACATACTAGGGGGCATATTGATTGTTAGGGGTCGAGGGGTAATGCTGAACCCCCATCCGTTCTTAAATGGTTCTCTTAGGGGTGTGTAGGAACGGAAAATGAGATGGAAACTGAAACTACTACAGTCAGGGTGTAGGGCTCACAATAAGCCTCCCTAGAACGAATGCCCCCAATGTATACCATGTAAATTAGGGGAATACTGGTTGTCAGGGGCGGGGTGGTTATCAGGGGGAGGTGATTGCTTCCATGCAAACTAAACCCTAAACCCTACGTACACCCTACTAAACACCCCTTTGATTTTATATGAGTCGCGTGGTCGTTTCCATAAACGAGGGGACCCAGCAAATACGCGCCCCCAAATACTATGATCCGAATTACGGCTACTCCCGAAAGGAGCTTTCCCAACTTTTCGGAACCATGAGGTACCTCAAATAAAGTAATATTGGGGTCTCGTGAATTTGATGGCCGAAGAACCTTCCCCATGGACACTTACTGCTTGCCTTTCTTCGTTTCTGTGGTCCCTAAACCCTAAACAAACTTTCGGGAGTGGTTCCGTATGTGCGCACGAACCAACTACTAAGACTCAGATGGCCCTCCCTAAGCTGTAAGCGTCACGGTATTGGGTTTAAGGTTTAGGGCTCAGGGTCTAGGGTTGAGGGTTTGGGGTTTATAGGGTTGCCTGAAAGGCCTAAACCCCCCAAAACCTGAAACCCGACACCTAAACTTTCCATTTGAGCCATAGTCTAAACTCCTTGAGGTTGGCCTAATATGGGATCAAATAAATAGGGCAGTATTGTAGGGCTTATTAAAGGGGATGCTTGCAGTTTAGATTATAGCTCAGATGGAACCCTAGACTCCAATCCCGACCCTGAATTCTCCGTTTGATGGTACAGGAATGGGAAGCCGTCCACAAGGAGTGGTGTTGCAAGTCGCATTCTCAGCGCCAAGAAAAACCTGAGGGGTTTGGGATTTAGGTTGTAGGGCTTTGGGGTTCAGAATTGAGGCGTCAAGATTCTGGGTTTAGGGTTCAAGGTTTGGGGTCTAGGGTTGAGGGTTCATAGGGTCTAGGTTTCAACTTCAAGTTTTAGGGTCCACCACAAACCCTAAAACTCAAACCCTAAGCCCCATGCAAACCCTGTAAAATTCAAGCCCTATGCTCTAAACCTATACACGAAACCCTAGATCCTTGCTTTCGGGATCTAGGTCTTGGGGGCGGGTAGCTTCACTCGTCCCGTAAGCAGAAAAGCTCACCTTCCCCTGCCATGTGTTCGGACTCACGGCCTCAGGTTCAAGGTCAGGGTTTAGAGTTTGGGGTTTGACTTCAAGGTTTAGGGGTTAGGGGTCCCCAGGTAGCTAGACCTACAACAGCTGGGGTAGTTCCACTCCTAATTTACACCATACATGAACCTCCAAATTCTGCGAATTATAAAGCAGAGGCCTTATGTAGTCCCAGATCAACAGTGAGAGGTGACATTGAGCAGAAGCCACCAGGGTCACGGTGACCTGTACCCACAGGCTCCCCGGCGAGCGCATGAGCTATAGTCTACAGCTGTTCCTGCAGCTGCTGGCACGAGATGGCCTTCTGCACCCCCTCCAGCTGTGGCATCTTCAAGCACTACAAAGCCCTTGTAACCTAAGGTTGAGGTGGGGAGTTCGAAGTAAGCTGCCATTCTGGCGAAGCCACATAATCTATCTATCATGTATACAAATTATAGTAGCATAATTCATGTCTTTTACAGAAACCCAGCTTAGGGTTGAGGCTTCAGGGGGTCAAGGTTTGCTTGGCAGGGCTGCAAGAGGTTGTGGGGTTTAGGGTCTAGGGGTTTAGGGCTTAGGGAAAATGGGTCCTTGTTCCTGACATCACTGTAGTACAAAGTACCTCAGACTTCAACATGATACCGTGAAATATTTAGGTGCCTATGTTACTTAATATCCTTGTGGTATAACTCCGTGCGGAACCCTTACTTGGAGGGTCACAGAAACTCAGCGTTATTTCCCCCATAATTCATATAGTAACCCTCGTGATCCCCATTCTGAACCTATTTACTCAGTTCCTCCGGCCCTCCAACCCTAAACCCTAAACCCCTCTGCCTCTGACCCTCCAAGTACTGTGAACAATTCGCAGCATTTGTTGCGTAGGCAGCTCTTGAGGGTTGCCGAGAGGTACATTGGATGTAGGGGTTAGGATTTAGGGTTTTAGGGGTCCAGGAGCCTCCATCTAGAAGCCCTTTTAGACCTTGAACTGAAAACCCTTACTTAAGACCCTAAATCCCAAACCTTAAACCCTTAAACCCCGAACCTTAAACCCTAAACCCCAAGCATGCAAATCGAGCAGGTCTTCGAGGTGTAGGCTTCATGGCCAGTGTTGTACCGTAGTCCCGGCCTTTGGTTTCCTGGAAATGAGGGAATGGGAAAGAAGACAGAAACTACTCTTCAGGGTTTCGGGTTACAATGGAAAAGCGAGTGGAAACTACTATTTAGGGCTTAGGGTTTAGAGTTAGAATGGAAAAGAAGATGGAAACTACTATAAATGGGTTATAGATCTACTATCAGGATCCATTCCTTCACCCTAAACCCTAAACCCTAATCCCTAATCCCCTTAAGACCCTAGCTATTCAAAGGCCAGAGTCTGGACATGCTTCAGTGCACATGGCTCGCAGGAACAGTTGCAACATCATGTGGCCCTGTAGGGTTTTAGGGTGAAAGGGCTCAAGGGTTTAGGGTTTGGGGTTTTCCAAAATAGGGGGTACCGTTTTGCGGGTCCCAACAATAAGGATTGTCGTATTTAGGGGTCTATATTGGGGTCCCCTCCCTATT
>CAJNIZ010042892.1:37322-59283 GCA_905231905.1 Symbiodinium pilosum
ACCCTAAACCCTAAAACCTTATACCGAAAACCCTTAAGGCATAGGGTTGCTATGCTTTTTTTGGCTTTAGGGCTTCACAGTTTTTTAGATTTTAGGGCTTTGGGGTCGAGGGTTAGGGGATACAGGGTTTAGAGCTTTGCGGTTCTGGGTTTTAGGACTTTAGGGTTTAGGGTCTTAGGGTTAGTGTGTTCGGGTTTGGGGTTGAGGGTTGTTTGTTGTCAAATTCTTCTTCTGTTTGCTGACACACTGCAATTGGGATCTATGGGGCCAATTATCATTCCGACGTATTTTTCATTGTTGCCATTAGTAATTTCTAGTCTTCTTATAACTTATAGTGCTCTCATTTTTAATGCTGCTGCTACTGCTACTGCTACTGCTGCTGCTTGTGCTGCTTCTGCTGCTTGTGCTGCTACTGCTTCTACTGCTACTACTGCTACTGCAACTACTGCTCCTGCTGCTGCTACTACGATACCTCTTAGCTTGTGCATTGCTCGCATGATTTTGCTGCTTCATGTGTCTACGTAGTAGTTCTGTTGATGATGACACTATAGAACCTGGTCTTATTTCAGGCTTTCTGTTCCCTAAACCCTGCACGTCTGAAACCTCATGCCCCGACCTAGACATCTAATCCCCTCCCCATGACGCTGAAGATTCCAAATAGAGTACCGCTATTTGTGGGGGGAATTTGGATATCAGGGGTGTGTGCGCTTTGTGGTTATGGGAGGGCTTTGCAGGACCCTTTGAGAGCAAGGGGTCGGGGACGGCTCCCTACGGCTGTACCCATGGGCTTGGGGTTACTATAAAGGGGGTTCTAGGGACCCTTTGCGGAATGTCTGAATTATATTTGGTTTGTATAGAGGAAACGGAACAGGGACAACCAGACGGGCACAACTCCCAAAATTTGATCAACAAGAAACTGGGCCAGGTAATTGGAGGCGGGGTCATCGATGACGGCCACTCTGAGCACCACAGCACGCTCCAGCCTTAGCCGTGCAAGCGTTTGCCTGAGCCGAGCGTATCAGCGCCCTGAACCCTAAACCCCAAATCCTAAACCTTAAACCTTAAATCCTAAACCCTAAGCCCTAAATCCCGTTTCAAGGACAGCCCCAGGTATGCAGTTGTCAGCTGGGTACCCCCATATCAGACTGATACAAGGTTCGTATGAAGGTTATGGGGCTATGTGAGGTCTGTATGGGGCTTAGGGTTTAAGGTTTCGGGGTTAGGGTTTAGAGTTAAGGGTACACGCCCGCTACCCACCGAGAAGCTCCTTGATAATTACCCTCATCCGAGCTAAGATGGAAACCCATATAGGCAGCACATTTTTAAGTGGACTGTAGTCTTTGTTTGGGTGCCTTTTGGGCGTCCATGTCAGTCTGGGGAGGGTATTACAATCTTGAAATAGATATCAACCTACACCCTCCTTCTACCCTCTATGAGGGCCTAAGTACCCACTATTAGGGACCATATACCCCAATTTAAGGGTACAAGGAGGGTCCTGGAAACTAGTTATCCCCCACACTTCCCCTTGACTCTCCGAGGCGGGATGAGGGGTTTAGGGATACGGTAACCGTGCGGTGATCTCCTTGGGGGAATGACAAATTGGTTTAGGGTTTAGGGTTTAGGGGTTTAGGGTTTAGGGTATAGGGTTTAGGGGTTTAGGGTTTAGGGTTTAGGATGTTGATGTTCTTTAGATGTAGGTTGCCCCCGAACTTGGATGGAACCACCCGAAACGGCCACATAATTGCAACAGCAGCTGAGTAGTATTTTTTTGGGGATACTTTGGTACCCAGTATAGAGTAAGATTATACCCTCCTTTTGGGGTATAGTATTTTATATAAGGAATATGATCTTACTAGGTTCAACCACCCCAAAAAACACTACTCAACTCCAAAAGGTGGCTCTATGAAATTCGATGTTAGTCCGGGGGTTCGAACTTTGGGAGTTTCTCAAAATTGTTCCTACGCAGTCACTTCATTGGGGCCCCCATTGCCCCTGTCTACTCCCCATGTGTCTAGGATCCCCAGCAAGCTTCCTTCTTGAGAAGTTCCTTGAACCCTACACCCTAAACATTAAGACTTAAATCCTCATCCCTAGTCCCTACCTGAACCCCAAAAGTATGTAAAATAATTGCCGTGTGGTGTGATTTTTGGGGTTCTGGGCGATTATTCTACCTACTTTTGCGGTTCAGGTAAGCCCTATTCATCCGCATCATGACTTCTTCAACTTCAACAACTTTTTGCCAACCCTAGACACTAAATCCTAAACCAGAAAGCCCTAAACCCTGAAACTTAAACCCTCAACCCTAAGCCCTAAGCCCTAAACCTTCAACAACCTCAACCGGGTGGTGCCAAGGCTGCATTTTGATTGCCATGCAGCCTTGGACAACTGGGCCTGGAGCTGAGGGACATCTCCCAGGGCTTTAGGAGCTTCAGGATGTCTAGTTGAAGGGTTTAGGGTAGGGGGTTCAGTTCTGGGCTTAGGCTTAGGGTTTAGGGTTTGGGGCTTAGGGCGTAGGGTTTAGGGTTCAGGGTTTGGGGCTTAGGGTGTATTGTTCAGGGTTTAGGGCTTATGGTTTAGGGTTTACGGGACTTAGTAAGTAGGTTAATAACGGGGATAAAGGTTTTTGGGGTCTAGGGGGTTAGGGCTCATGAGTTTCTGGGTTTAAAGTTATTCTACCATGCTCAGGATATATTGAGCCTGATTGCTTTAGAGCAGGTATGGAGTCTAACCGCGTAGGAGGCCTCTGAACATTCTATGGCCTTCCCGAATGCCAACTGAGTAGTATTTTATTTGGGGATACTATGGTACCCAATACAGAGTAAGATTCTATGCTCCGTTTGGGGTATAGTATCTTATATAAGGAATATAATCTTACTAGGTTCAACCACCAAAAAACACTGCTCAACTGTCATACGCACGCAGGATTTAGGGTTTAGGTGCTACTTGGAGGTTCATGGGTACTTCGAAGCAAGGACCTAACACTCCAGGTAAGGCTACACCTTTGCTGCCCATGGTTGATCCTACTGGAATTTTCCCATGTCGTGGCGGAGGAGCTGAGGAATTCGAGCTTTGTTCAAGCCCTCGTGCCACAGGGCTTGGGTTTGGGTTGCAGTGTTTATAGTTTATACCTTAGTTCAGGGGCTTGGGGTGCAGTGTAGGGTTTACGGCTCCGGCAATCCTTCTGGACCAGGTTTCGTAAAACCCCAGATAACCAATGCAATTGTTGCCATTTCCGTAACAAAGCTTGACAGGGAGCCGTGGAATTGCATCCTTTCTTGGGCTTAGGGTTTGAAGTTTGGGCTTAGGGTTATCAGGTTCTTCTTGGGCACCCCTGTTATAGGGAAATCTTCAGAGATTCGTACCTGGCAGAAATTCCCAAATGCAGCTGCTTGAGTGTCAGTAGGTAACGCAAATACCCCAGGCCACCCAATTAGCCTAACCCTACACTTTAAACTCTCAACTAAAAACTCTGAACCCTAAACTCGGATCCCTAAACTCTAAGCCCTAAACCCTATCCTAAACCCAAAGGCATTACACCTAGCTTTCCAAGTGTTTGTAAGACATCAGTCCAGGCCAGTGAAACCGCCGAAGCCAGGTTTAGGGTTTAGGGCTGAGGGTTTTAGGGGTTTAGGGGTTTAGGTTTCTAGGGTTTAGGGTCTAGGGTCTAGGGTTAAGGTTTTTACGCTGCAGATCGTGGAGGTGACTTGGTAAGAAGGCTATAAACGGATTGCATATTTAGGTTGGGCTACTAGCCCCCCTTTAGCTAATTAAATTCCTCAAGCCTTCGCTATCTGCATCCCGCCCTCGACTTATGCGGGAGAGATTTCAAGTATGGCCCACTAGCCATATCCAGGAGAAGACCTAGATGTCCATTATAGCCCCACATGATCGTTTTAAGCCCTAAAAACTTTATACTTATAGCTATTCATAAATCATAAAGCTCCAGGGGACACCCCAGCAGCTACTATCACCCAACTCCTCGAAGACCGGGACAATCGGAGATACAGCTCACAACTGAGGTTCCACTTCGCAGAAAAGGCTCCCAGTTTTTCTGATGGAGCCTTGAACTAAACCCTAACCTCCAACAGAGTTCGCACCCGGCTGGTAACATCACGGCAGCCCCAAGCCAACCCGTGACCCGCAACGCGGAGCTGTAGGGCAGTCTGGGAACCATCCACAAAAACTTGCTCCTTCAGAAACTATTTGCAGCATAGGCTTCCAAAGAAGTGTTGCCTTCAGAGAGCTACAGCTGAATGCTAAGGAGAATTATCTGCCCAGACCCGTAACATATCCTATTCTAATGGCTTACAAAACCACATTTTGTCATTCTGACCTACGCTGCACGCTGCTCAGGAGGATGCGTGGTCTCCGGATAAGAAGCTGTGGCGCCCCGGCAGCAGATTCAGCATTTCTTTTAGCAGCAGTACCAGGGGTCAGAGCAATCGACCTAACTAACCATGGTACTTCTACCACCGCCCCATGTTAAAACCAAAGAGAAGCCCGGCTTGTTGATAGACGGGCCTTGGGGATTTCGTAAGAAGTGGGTAGGGGTTTCATAGGTCGTTCAGCTTAATGCTTTGCCAATCCAAGGTGTTTGATAATCTTTTGCAGGGTTCGGCGTGGATGCTATTCCATGTAACGGTTGAACTGTACCCTAAACCCTAAACCCTCAACCCTAAACCGTGGCAGAAAACATTGAATCCTACGCTTTCCCTCCTAAACTCCTTCGGAGCACCAAGCACTCCTGCGACCACGACTGCCGCTACACACCTAGACGCGAACACAGAGCAAACATGACCTCATCGTCTCTTACTAGACTCTCCGAAGATTGTTACAGTGTTGCAGTTTGGGGTTTAGGAGGTTAGGGTTTAGGGTCTTTGTTATTGATGTGGTGGGGAGATTTGTTAAGAGAAGATGAGGACAAGCCCTCACCATTCCAGCGGTAGCGGGCACACATGAAGGAAGAGGGGACCCCAATCTTCAATATATCACAGTCCGGACTACGTTTAGGGACTCCCAATCGGGGCTTCTTATTTTCATTTCGGGCATCCTAAACCCTATCTATCCTCATATGCACCTATACACGCCCACACATCCAATATGTGAAAAACCATATGTACCTTTTTGAAGCTCACTGTTTATGGTATTTAGGGGATTCAGGGTATTTAGGGTAGCTAGGGTACTTCCGGTTGAGGGTATTTAGGGTGGTTTATGACACTTAGGGTATGTAGGGTATTTGGAGTATTTAGAGTATTTAGGATATGTAGGGTATTTAGGGTACTTTGCGTTTTGGGTTTGAGTAGGCTGAAGCTCCAATAAGAATATGAACAGGGACATTCCAATATATTCTAACAAGGAACCAGTGAGCTCTTCCTGAAATAGTAGAAAAGCCCCAAACCCCGGAGCTTTTGACCCCAATGCCCTAAACCCTAAACCTGGTGTCAACTGAAGGTGTTGGACAAATGAGAGGCTGGGCTACCACAAGCTGTTCAACTGCCACAAGGGAGAGGCCAGAGGGTCCTGCATTGGGGTATAGTCCCCCTTATGGCTTTGGGTATATTTTTAATAGGATCCCCATATACCCCATATTCTATCTACTTAAGGGTTCAGCTTGCTTTAAGAGTTGAGGGGCTAGGATTTAGATTTGGAGAGTCATGCACATCGCTGAATACGCACAGTAGTAGCAATGTGGTAGTTTCCATATACTTCTAGAAAAGGTACTGTAGGGGAACGTATTTCCCACAACGACCCCCCGTTGAACAGACATTTCGATCAACTACCTTGGGGTTTTGGTCATTCGGCTGGCCCTAAGCCCTAAGCCGCATTCAGGGACCATGCAGAGGTCTGGCCAGTTCTTTTGTTTGGGGATATAACAACCGAGGAGCAGGGTCATAGAGGGTTTGGGGTTGAGAAGGAAACAAGGAAAGATTGCAAGAAAGAAAGAGGGAATGATGGAAATAAGCAAGCAATGTCAGCGACACTAAGGGGAGAACGGGGGGTGCAAGAGAGGGAAGGAAGGAGAGGAAGGCAGGGGAGGGGAAGAGAGGGGAGGGGAGGGGAGATACGTCCGATGTTTCTCCTAACTATGACAATGAGACCAAAACTGTATGAAACCCTCACCTAAGATTTAAGTCCCCTGACGCTGCCTCTATTCCCTAAATCCGAAGCCCTCTTACTGAACGATGAAGAGGGCTTTGGCCTGCTTTTTTGTGGCTTTTTTGGTTACCCTAAGCCCTAAACCTGCTAGGAGTCAGGTTCCGCGGCTTCCCATTCAAAGGCTTGAAGTGTGTACCCTGCTGACCCATAAAGGTTGTAACCCTAGGTTTTGGGTCCCAAATACCCTTACTACGGGCCATATTCCATGGTTGAGGGACTCAGAACCCAAGGGTACAAACCCTAAGGGTACCCACACCCCCCCTATTTGCCCGCAGCAGCTTCATGTTACGTGCGCATCCACGGTCATAGCGTCCGTATAAATACTTCCACAACTGCAGGATTTCTGTTATTTACAGCGAAACGAGATACTAGCGAATGCATGCCGGCACCCATAATAACGTTCACTTCGACCACATCCACAACCACCAAAACACTGCAATACACAGCACATTCTGATGGGCGGGCATTTGCCGCGGGCAAATAGAGGGGGGGGGCGTGAGGGTACAAGGGAAAACTCCGTGACCCATGGCTTGGCCTGGCTCTCCACGGGGCAGCAGTCGTTTTTGGACGTTCGCGGCTCCCATGAACCCTTACCCAGGCTCCCCTAAACTCTCAACCCTCCAACAACCCAAACGCTAACCCTCAAGCCCTAAACCTTGGGTACTGCCCCCCCCTTAGTAACAGATGGATATTCACAATGCATTCATATATAGTCCTTAATCTGACCCTAAACCCTAAACCCTAAACCGCTATTCAAAAGAAGAGAGCCTCCACGCGCATCCTCGGATTGTTTTGTTTAGTGCGTGGTCGGTACCAAACATAAAGTACATTTTGTGTGGAGTACCAACGTAATGAACTATGTTTGCTCACCGGGGTATTCGGTGTTGAAACCGCAGGCTCTGGACAAGCGTAAACCCTAAAACCACCCAATTAAGCCCTAAGCTTTAAAGTTATGGAACCGTAAGCCTTAAACCGAATTCGCCCGAAGCCCAAAACCTATTCAACTCTGAGCCCTGCAACGCCCTAAGCCCGAAAGCCACAAGCCCAAAGGGAGAAACCTCACCCAATGCAGAACCCGAATAATTACCGATATCCTCCGCTGGTAATCCTCATCCCGTATTTTCTAATTATTTGGGCCTTGTAGTGCGTCCCTACAAACCTCAAGACACGACTCCATTTCACTGTTCAGTTTCTTTTCCATTCGATTTTAAGTCGTCTAACTCTTTAGGCACATACAGCCTAAATTGACATCCTAGATAGCATGGTAGTTTGCATCTTCTTTTCGTGCCCATCCTGAATCCTATAAAGCCCAAGCCCTGCACTCTAAACCCTAAACATTCCCAACCTGAACCGCATAGAACCCGAACCCTAGACCCTGAACCCCAAACACTCCCAACCTGAACCGTATAAAACCCAAACCCTAGACCCTAAACATTCCCAACCGGAACCCTATGAAACCCAACCCTAAACCCTAAACATTCTGAACGTTGGGGCCCCCACAATCCTCAACCGACACATCCAGGCCAAGGATTGGAGCGCTCTCAAAGAGAAGTGGCCAGCCTCTTACTTGGCTCATGAGCCTACTGGGTTTTCAGTTTAGGGGTTTGAGCTTAGGGTGTATGGTTTAGACAGTAGGGCCGGTAGGGTTGATGGTTTAGAGTGTAGGGTTTAGCAAGGGATGGGTCATCAGGAGCAGGCGGGGCCTACTTGTGGGGGTTCAGCTGCGCATGAACAGTGCTTTGAATTCAAGAGTTTGCTAAGCTACTGTCAGCATTAGGGTGCAGTAGGATTACTAAGGGACCATGAGGGTGGACATAGGGATCACTTCAATGGTTCATGCAAGTCGCTCATATATTCTCTAATTGGAACTCATGTCCACTAATTAAATGGGTAATAGCAACTGTAGCCCTAAATCCTAAACCCCAAGCACGGAAGGGGGTTATCCATGTCATTTCCCATTTTCTCTTCCACTTGATTTTCCATTAGTTTCATGGGTGATAGGAACTGTCGCTCTCCTGAGAAACATCCCCCTTATAACTCTGACCCCTAAGTGAAATCCTGAAATCTTCGTCGCAAGCTCTACATCCAGAACCCCAAGCCCCAAACCCAAGGGTTTAGGGTTTAGGGTTTTGGGGTTTAGGGTTTTGGGTGTGGCGTGAACTCGAAACCCTAAACCCCAAACCCTGAACTCCAAACCCTCAAAGGTCCGGGGCCTAGGGCCAAGGGCTCAGTGACCCTAAACCCTAAACCCCTAAGCCCCTAATTCCTAAAATAGCCTGCTTAAGGGGGACTATAAGGTTTTGTCCACGGCGGGTCCCTTCCTTTGAGACTGCTGGCTTGCAGGCTCTAGTAAGCAAAGCCTTTATATTAACACAAGCCGGGATCGAAGTCAGTGCTAGCTTTTCTTACTAATGTAGACCCCTGATTAACAAACCCCCTCCCCTTAATAGGAATATAATAGGGATCTTGAAATTCAGGCCTTAAAAGGAGAGGGTGCTTTTTTTGCTATTCTCCGAAAAGTTAGAACAGCTAGGATCTTGAAGAAGCTACTTTCTGCCAGATTCAGACGTAATCTGGTAGTCTCCAGAGATAGGGGGACCCGTTTATGTCCCAATACATGATGGTCCCATGATGGTCCTTCTTACAGGGACTTCAAACAGGACCCCTAGTTTTTGGAAACCCACTTCTGAAATCCTAAGCCCTAAAACCTTAAACCGTTGATATTGCAAGTCGCAGGGCCAGGGATAGGCGAGCCAACCCCAAAGGGCTTGATGTAGAAGCCTCAAGAAAGAAGAAGATCATCCTTCACGGACCTTGACAAGAGAGGGATAGCACATGTCCAAAGCCTTTTCTACTTGTTTTTGGCCCCTATACTACAAGATCTTTGCCCTGTGTAGCGCGTCCCCTTGAACCCTTTTTTGGAGGGTGAGGGAACCAAAGAAGTAGGTTAATAACCCCAAGACTCCATATAGTGACCACAGTTATCCCCGTAATCAACTATGTACGTACAAAGCCCCCCTAACCTTAAACCCTAAACCCCAAGCCCTATGATCATGACTCATTAAAGTAGTTTCAATTTTCTTCTCCATCCGTTGCTAAGCCCTGACCCTCCGAGCTGAAACTCACATGCAGGTGTTGCACTCACCTCCATATGTGCTACCACCCGAAAGTCCCGCGCCCGGTGCTCCATTATGGTGGTGGAGCATGGGGAAAAGCAGGCTTGCTGTGTGCTTACTTGGAGGGTCAGGGGGACTTAGTAAGTAGGTTAATAATCCCTATAACCCACATAGTAACCTTCATTATCCCCATTATTAACCTACTTGCTAAGTCCCCCTGACCCTCCAACCTTAAACCCTAAACCCTAATCCAGTAGTAACCTACCTTCCCATTATTAACCTACTTACTAAGTCCCCCTGACCCTAAGCCCTTGACCCTAAACCGTTTAGGGTCTCAGGGCTTATGGTCTGGGGCTTTGGGGTTTCAGGGCTTCAGATCTTAGGGCTTCAAGGTTTCAGGGTTTCAGGGTTTAGGGTTTGAGGGTTTAGGGTTTTTGGTTTCAGAGTTTAAGGTTTAGGACGACAGGGTTTTGTTTTTTTTTCCATGCTTTTGGGTTTTGGGATTCACTGGGGTGAAGGGTTTGGAGCCGGGGATTAGGGATCGGGCCTCAGTTCTCGGAATTAAGGATTACCTGGACTCTTCAATGCAGTATCCCTCGGCCTCTGCCCCAAGCCCCAAATTTACACAGAACCCTTAACCCTATCATAGGGTTTAGGGTTTAGGTTAATCAGAGAGAACATGCCAACCCAGAAAAGGAAGTACATTGGAGGGTTCTAGACCCTAAGCCCTAAACCCTAAATCCAGGGTTTGGAAGGGTTTCCTTCCGATGCTCCTTCTTGTCGTCCCACAGCATGTCACGCTCTACCTGAACTTCTGCTGAGCTGCAAGCCGCACTGAAAAACCCTAAACCTGCTGGATCTTTTTCAGGAAGAAGGGACTACAATCCCTATCTAATCCCAATACTACATTCCCATATTCCCTACTAGCAAGCAGTAAGCAAACCCAACACAGGGGGGGAGGGTGTGCTGTGTCATGTTGTTTGATTCTACAAGTTTGAGGCGGACTAAAGCTCCCAAAGCTCAAGTATAGAGTTTTTAGGGTTTAGCGGTTTTAGGATTCAGGGCTTAGGGCTTAGGATTTAGGATCTAGCGTTTGCGGCTGAGGATTTAGGGTTAAGGGTTATCTAAACGAGACATAGAGACTAAGTGCTAACCCCCCAACAACGGATACCTGAGCCCTCCAACGAAACTCTGGGCCCTAGAAACTACACCCTCAACCTTGCACCCTACAAACCAAGCCTGCGCCAGGCGAGTTCGTGAAGCCTGTCAGACAGTTCTACAACTGCAATTCGGCCCTGATAAATTGGGACCGCTCGTGCTTGAGGGTTTACCCGAAGGGTCCAAGGACCCAAGTAATAGGGTTGTAGGGCCCAAATACCATAATATTCTTGGTATTTGGGTCCTAAAGCCTCATTATTTGAGTCCTTGGACCCTTAAGGTTAGGGACGGTTTAGGGAAGCTATCGTGTTTCAGCTCAGAGGACCAAGGTTTTGGTAGTTTCAGGGTCATGCATGTGAGCCCCTACCAGTACTATGGACACACAAGGGACCTCGACCTCAGAATTGATAGTGGGGTTCCTTGTACCAGTCTTCCACTGTTGTATCATCCCTGCATGGGTCCACTTATGTGGACACAGTTGAGAGTTTGGGATTTATAAGATGATGCTGGTCCCTGCTTGCAGGGGACTGAACCTCCCAGCCTTTGCAGGTTCATGTTTCTCGCTCCATTGTATAATGTGAATGATAAACCCTTCCTTTCAATATTAGGATGCCTATTATAATCCCTATAATCGGAGTGGGTTTATTAATCAGGGATCTGGGCTAGGGCTTTGGGTGGGAGCTTTTTCTATTCCAGCGGCCTCCTGAATGATCACGGGGTGTTTGGCATGTTGTCAAAATATGGATTGTTCCTGGAATCAGGGTCCCAGTTTGGTACCCTTAAATATTAGGTGCCATAATATAGCATAGAACCAACAGGAGCCCTTCATTTTGAGAACAGCCCATATGCTCAGAGATCGCGGCATACTGACTATCGCCGCAGGGCGAAGAAGGCGAGACAAAATGACTTGGAGGATCAGGCATTCTATTTGGATACCACATGGCCAAGGGTCCACGAAATCGACAACATCATCCGCTCATGTGCGAGAAGCCCAAACGCGGTGTTCTGGAAATGTTCGGCAGCCAGGTCTGCATCGTGAGTTGCCAGTCACGATATGGGGGCGGCCAAAAAAAATTAGGGGAACCGTTTTGAGGGTCCCCATGATAAGGACTATAGTCTTTTGGGTTTACAAGATATACCCCCGATTTTGGGACACTACCATAAACTGCGTGGATTGGCAAAAACTGGAGCATGAAATGGACACCCGAAGCCCCCATATGCTATCCCCTAAGCCCTAAACCCTAACCCTTGGCAGGAAGATGCTTGGAGTCCAGGCAAGAAGAAGTGGTCCGGCGACCTGGAAACAGCACAATGCAGGATGTAGGGTTTAGGTTTTAGAGTTTACCTAAGCCCCAAATTGTATGTAGGAGAATGAATGTATGTAGGGTCTAGGGTTTATGGTTTAGAGTTTACCTAGGCCGCAAACTGCACGTAGGAGAATGGCCATTTTGAATTTTTAGTCGTGACCATAAGGGATTGCGGTCATTGTTCTAGGGTCTTCCCACCTTCCGAGTATACGACTATTACATGGTGCAGGTCCACCTAAGAAACATGGGTTTCTTGGACTATTTGAAGAGGTCTTTTGGCCGTACTTATACCATCCTGCGCAATAGTTCCACGGTCCAGGTAGGATTGTTGGGGTTTGATTAGGGTCCTAAACCTTGAGCTCTAAGTCCTAAACCTTCAAGCCCTAAACCCTCAACCCTAAATCCTATAAACCGTGAATCCTAAACGGCGTTTGGGATTTAAGCTGTGGGGACGTCCAGGGTTTTTGGAGGTTCATGGTTGGTTCTCACTGCAGTGATAAGCAAACCCAGAGCTGAGGCCCAGTAGTTGTCATCCAGGACCCTCCTTGTACCCTTAATTGGGGATATATGGTTCCTAATAGTAGGTACTGAGGCCCTAAGAGAGGGTAGGAGGAGGGTCTAGGATTAGAGCAAAACTGAAGGTTTAGCGTCTAGAGTTTAGGCTTTAGATTTTCGGTTTTAGAGTTTAGAGTCTCGGGTTTAGAGTTTAGGGTTTAGGGTTCAGTGTTTAGGGTGAAGCTCTGGGGTAGAGGAGGGCGCACCTTGTCAAGTGACACAGGAGATGTATGAAAACAAGGGACAGATCTATGTACCACTCAAACATAGCAGATGACATCAGTGATTGGGGTAACCAACATCCCTCCATGAAACAGAGGGACCCAGGCCCGCCCGTTCACAAGGAGTAACAGTGTAACATGATAGGAAAGCCTACCGAAGTTATGGTCTCTTCCGGGATACTCCAGATAGTAGGGAGGCCCCCTAAACTCTAGGGCTCCTAAGAACTACAAGGAGAACCAAGGCTCTGGCAGGAAAACCCCCAAACCCTAAACCCTAAACCGCGTGAATACGAAGTCAGGGTGTCAACGTAGGTGACTGATACAGCGCCATGTCTGATCTCGACCTTTTTGAATCGCCGCGAGCCCCATGGCCACAGTGTCCCAACATTGGAGTACTACACTACAATACTTTTGTGGTTCCTGGATTCTTATCATAACAACGTATACCTAAAAAGTCTACATTTTTTCTGGGGTGTACTCCAAACTAGGGAGTGTATGCTTTGTTGAGAGTTGAGCAGTTGAGCATTCGTCAATTACTTTTACACAGCATCCCCCAAGTCTAACGTTGGACTTAGATGGACCTCTGCCTGTAAGAGTGGTATAATAGGAATATAGAAGGACCCAAATATGGTTTTTACTATCCCTCATAGTCACTATTTCTGGCTGGAGTTCACCTAACATTGAACCCTTAAGCTCTAAAGCCCTTACACCGCATAGTCTTTGCCTCCTGCGCTTGAGGTGCTGGAGCAACGAGAGAAAGGGAGGCGCCGAACCGTACGAGTGCTACGACCACAAGGCAGGGAACCTACGATTATATAGGGGATTACTATAGGGGTTATTACAGGGGAGGCTAGGAGTGTAGACTATAAAGCTCATATATACCGACATCCCCTTTGGTGTACCAAAGTCCTCTCGTTAAAGGAGGGCGGTTTGTCAGAGGAAGTGCCCCATCCGGCTTCATAAGGCTTCTGGAAGCAAAGGCAGCGGCTTTAGGTTTACGGCTTGGGGTTGGGAGGTGCAAAAACAACGAAATACCTAAATTCTATCTGAGCCCCCTCAAAAGCCCCATTTCACTCCTACATAACACCTAAACCCTACTAAACCCTAAACCCTTTAAAGAGACCCTATCCCTATGTGCTCTGCCCCCTTGGGCCAGGCCGGCACATGGTCTGCTCCAAAGAAAGCATGGTTGCGCACTTAGAGTGGTCGAGGTTTGGAGTCTAAGGTTTAGGGTTTAGGGTTTAGATTTTATGGTTTAGAGTTTAGGGTTTAGGGTTTAGGGTTACTGTGACTAGGATCATTGCGGTTTAGGGTCTAGGGTTTTGGGTTTTGGTCTGGGGTATCGAGTTAGGGCTCAAGGTATTGGGATTGGGGTTATAGTTTGTGGGCTTAAGATCTAAGATGTAAGCTTTAGGGTTTAGGGCTGAAGGTTCTGTTAACCCCAAGCCGTTCATAGCTCTCTTAATAGGACTCCTGGACTAAAGTTCTAGTATATTCATCACGTGGCCTCCCTATACCCCCAGCATATGCCCTGGTACGTCCCCCAAAAACCTCAACCTGAAACCTCAAACTTGAAATCTTAAACCCAGACCCAATCTTTAGTCCGTAGCACATATGCTTCCGGGCTGGAACGGGTTCAACGGGTTAGTCTACGCATCACCGGTTGCTGACTACACATGAGCCGCTACTGCATGTAGGGGTTATCTTGGGATATATTGCAGAATGTAGGGTTTATAGCGGTGTGGGAAAAGAAAACGGACACTACTATTCAGGGTTTAGGGACGTATAGGAGATTGCAAAGCTACACGTTGCTCGGGTTTTGTGCGGCCATACAAATACTATCCCAAAGTAACCCCGATATACCACATATATATACACCTTATAATAATGTAGTAGTTTCCATTTTCTCCATTATCCCAACATTACTCCAATATTCTGCCAAGGTAACCTAGTAGCCAGCTGGTTCCCAGGAACTCACGCATGCCTGCAATTTCTACATTGTCAGAGGCGCCGAGAGTAGGAACTGCCTGATAAACCTGAGCAAAAAGCAGAGGCCATCATAAAACAAATCCCTGAGCCCTAAACCCTTGACTACTGTAGATGGAACCGAGTCCTACATGACCCTAAGTATGGCAAATCGCCGGATTACAAAGGTGCACGTAGGTGAGGGTTTTGTCTGCTAGCTGTATCAAACAGAAGTACGCTTAGGGTGTCGGGGACCGTAAACTCAAAGCGCTAAACCCTGGATCCTAAACATGGTTTTCAGACACATGTTCATGTAGGGGTTTCCCAAAGTTAGGGGTACCTTCCTTTGGGGGTCCCTATAATAAGGATTACGGTACTTTTGGGGTCTATATGCGGGTCCCCCCTTTAGGGAAACTACCATGCAGAGTTGTTTTGTTCCTAAACCCTAACCCCTAAACCCCTAAACCCTAAACCCCTAAACCCCTAAACCCTAAACCCCTAAACCCCTAAACCCTAAACCCTAAACATGAGCTTGCAGGGTTTCACATGCCGATGTATACAGAAGCGGCGTCAGAGCCGCGTCATCATTACGTAGATGGAGACTGTGCGGTTCAGGTTTTGGGGTTTCGGATTTAGGGTTTAGGGTTTTGGGTTTAGGATTTAGGGTTTAGGGTTTAGAATCTAGGGATTAGGGTTTAGGGTTTAGGATTTCGGGTTTAGGGTTTTGGGATGGCAGCATGGACAAGGTATCGTTTTCATGGGCTTCCTGGTTCTCGAAATTCTGTTCCGTCGGAGGTTTTGCAAAACTTTTGCATCTCCCCAAGGAAGGAGGGAAAAGCGGTGGTGTGGCGGTAGCCCTAAACCTTAAACTGCGTTGTATGCTGAACTGCCTGAGTTGAGTTTGAAATCTGTTGCAGCGCGAGGTACCCCCAAACTAAGGGAACCTGAACAAGCTTTGTAACCACCATTGTGAGGTTCCATTCTCATCAGTTTTTGGGAGATTATGCAAGAAGTCTCCCAATAGAAGCTGGAGGAACAAAAGCCTTTCAGGAACGAGAAATCATTCATTCCTCCTTCTGGGGCCCTGGGCCCTAAAGCCTAAACCGTATATAACCCCTAAACTCTAAACCGTAAACCCTAAACCTGCCTCCTTCTGGGGCCCTGAGCCCTCAATCCTGGATCCTAATGGTAAGATATGTCCATACGGAGTTTTCTTAGGGGTTTTCTTGAGGAAAGCTGCGCAGTTAGTTTAAGTCAGCTTGAGGAAAGGCATTCCAGCTGAAGTGATTCTGGCATAGAGCCCAAGTGAAACACCAAATCCTTTATCCTAGCATAAGGTGCTGCGACCACAAGAAGGAAGTCTGCCCAGAAAGGAGATTGCTGCTTGGCGGAGCATGATATGGTCTGGGGCACTGATGTTTGAGTGTGGGCTTTGTGGCTTCAGTTTTCGAAGGTCGCTAAACTAAACCTCAAACCCTAAGCCCCCAAGTCCTAAACCGGAGAGTCACGACCCTCCCCCAAACTAGTGTGGAATCCGAATAAGCCCCCCACAAAGCCTACTGCCCCTCCAACTTTTCAAGCCTGGTTACTGTAGCAGTCTAAACAATTTGAACTGTGAGTGTATATACGTACACAGATACTATATGGGTTATGTAACAGCAGCGGTTGGAGTCGAGAATGTACAGGCTCAGAGGATTTGGAGAACTGCTTTGGGGTGCATTCCATGACCGACGCAAACGACCATGCCCGTGTGGGCACAGCAGCAGATACGCCCACTGGATCAACAGACTCGCCACAGGCTGCAAGAACATAGGACCGACAGTTTTCAGTATCTCGCATATGACTCATTGTTACCCAGTGTCCAGAATGCCCAACTTCCTCAGAAAAAATCCTCAAACCCTAAACCTTAAACCCCAAAATCCTGGACCCTGAACCCTAAACCCTAAAACCCCAAGCCTTAAACCACTGCGTACCTGGAGGTATCTGCCTCCATAGGGGGAGTATGGGCTTGCTGGGCGTTCAACCTCCAACCGTCCAATGTATGCGTTTAAGGGTTCAGGGTTTAGGCGTTTTGGGTTTAGGGGTCTAGGGTTTAGGAGTTTAGGGTTTGCGGTTTAGGGTTCAGTAGCCCTACATCCTAAATTTCTTTGGAAGGCTCACAAATTTCGCTATGCTCTTCGGCTTTCCCGACAACTGTCCCCCCACTCCATTCTCCCTTCCTGATTTGGCTTAATCAGCCACGCTTATCATCTCCTTAATTACGGGGGAACCTTACGAGGGTATAGTCCCCCTTAAGTAGATTGAATATGGCTTTGGATACATTATAATAAGATCCCCATATACCCCATATTCTATCTACTTAAGGGGGACTATAACCCCTAAACCCAAAACCCTAAATAGTAGTTTCCACATACCCCATATTCTATCTACTTAAGGGGAACTAGCCCTAAACCCTAAACCCTGAAACGCTAAACCCGTTTGAACCCTAAACCCCTATAGTACAGCGGGAGGTGGTTGGGGGAATCCATAAACTTTGGATGCTGCAGGTCGGTGAGGTCTCTGCAGCCTCATGCTACAAGAATGTTAATGTAGACCCATGATTCATAAACCCCCTCCTTTGAAGGGCGGTAATTAGGATCCCCATTGCAATCCCGATTAAGGAGGGGGGTCTATTAATAAGGGGTCTACATTATTCTGATAAGAGGATTTTCAACAAAAACGGAAGTTTAGGGACAGATGAGCTATGGTCTAGACTCCTTAAAGTTGGATCTATATATATACATATATGAGATGGTATAGGGGACGACACTAGGGGTTATCAAGGGAGATACTAGGAGTCAACACTACAGCTCATATGTTGGTTATGAGTTATAAGGGGTTCCCAGGGACTATATTTCAGGCGGTTTAGGGATTACGGTTTAGGGTTTAAGGGTTTAGGGTTTGGGGTTTAGGGTTTAGGGTTTGGAGTCTAGGGTTTAGGTTGTCATAGTGGGGCAGTCGCATAGGAATTTTCTAGCAAGTTGCTAGGGGATGCTTTTGGTAGGGTTTAGGGTTTAGGGGGCCATTTATTCTGTGTGACTACCCTGAACATACCCAAGCCTCATCTAAAGGCCCTAAGCCTGGAAAGCTGAAACCCTGCATCCAGATTCCTAAACCTAAGCCCTCTCTAAACCCAAGACCCCAAACTTTAAACCCCAAGCCCTAAACCCTAAACCCTAAACGCCAAGCCCTAAACCCTAAACCCTAAACCCTAAGCTCTACATGCCTGGCAAGGTTAGAATCCTTGCCTGCTCTCTACGCCTGAAGGTCCCGACAGGGTTTTGGGTTGCCATCATTTGAATCATCACCATAGTATATTCCTTGGGTGGACCCCCCACCCAGTAATAGTGACTATAAGGGATAATAAGGATTATATTAGGGTCCTATTATATTCCTGTTATACCACTATTACAGGGTGGGGCGTCCTCCTAATATATTCCCCTTTAGGGGGCTATAAGGGTATCTAACATAGGTTCGGGGTTTAGGAAATCATGGAGAAGCAAGTGAACACTGGAACTAATCTCAGTTTTTGTGTGATTGGAGGCTGACCTCCAAAGAAGGGATCTTTTATCTGGAAAAAGCGAGTCCGAAGACAAGTATATGTTGGTTTGAGGTTTAGGATTTTGCGTTTAGGTGGGATCTGTACAGGGGCTTAGGGATTGAGATTCAGGGGGCTCACTCACACAAGTGTCCTTTTTTCTTCTGGTCTTACCGAGCATAGTGGATGTAAAGGGTTATGTAAGGAGCATGGAGATACAAGCTGTTGGATGTCATTTTGAGATTCTATTGCGACCCCAAATTTGAAGAAACTACATTTCTTCGCAAGGTTGAGGTGCAGTTCGGGGGTCGGGTTTAGAGGTTTAGGGGCTTACAGGCAGATCCCCACTGGCTGCCAGATGGGATAGACTCCCCAAGAAATCTCTGGGTTCTGTTAGGAAATCCCCAAGAATCCCTAAGGCTTAGACACTAAACCCCAAACCTTAATCCTTTAGGGTTTAGGGTTTTTAATGCCATCAATCTACCCTAGCTTCGAGTAGTTCGCGCTTAAAAAATCAGCCATAGAAAGAGCAGGGCTCAGATGAAGCATAAGTAGTAGTTCAGTTGGGACCGAAAGGAGAGCAGAACTGTATTTGTTGGATTCCATGATGAGGCTAGACCTAAAGCCTAAACCCTAAACCCTTAAGATGCGCTGACACTTGACAGCCTGCGCGTGGTAGCGCGTGGCATTTCGTGGATGGCGGAAATCCTGCACCACCTATCCTGCCAAAACTGATGCATTTCTTGGGATACGGTCAGGTATAGGGTATCCTCAACCCTAAGCCCTAAACCTCAAGGGTTCCTGGGTTGTACCCCTAAGGTTGTACCCCTAAATGGTTTCCCCAATATAGCCCTAATATGGCCCTTATATTAGCCAATGTAGTCCCCTAGGGTCCCTTAAAAGCCAAAACAAAGGGGTACAACCCTAGGGGTAAAGGCCTCAACCCTAAACCCTAAATCCTAAACCCTAAACCCTCAACCCTAAGCCCTAAACCCTAATCCCTAAACCCCAAACCCTGTCCGCTTCTGCTGCTTGGAACTTGGCCCAAATACGTGGGAAGGTTCTACAGGAAGGACACGAAAGCAGTCGGCACACATTGCACTTAGGGTTTAGGGTTTATTGTTTAGGGTTTAGGGTTTATTGTTTAGGGTTTAGGGTTTATTGTTTAGGGTTTAGGGCTTAGGGAGATTCATGATACTCCTAGTATCCCCTTGCTAGGTACCCCAGTAGTACCCTTTTTCCCTTCTTATTGGGTGTCTCCTGATTGAAACTGAAGATTCGGAAAGAGGGTACCCTTATTTTTAAGGGGTTACTGGGGAACCCAGCTTAACTACCCTAGGGTTCAGGGTTTAGGGTCTGGGGTTTGGGGTTTAGGGTTTAGGATCTACACTTCTAGTATCCCCCTTAACAACTCCTAGTATAGTCTCCTATATAGTGCCCTATACAACCCCCTTTAAGGAGTTAAAGCTATAGCTCATATGAGAAACTTGCAAAGTCCTCCAATAGTAGGGGTGGCTTTCAGCAAGGCAGGGTTGTATAAGAACTGCTGAGGGTTTAGGTTTTAGGGTTTAGGTTTAGGGCTTAGGGTTTAGGGTTTAGGGTTTAGGGCTTAGGGTTTAGGTTTTATGGTGCAGGCGACAACATTTGTCCGATCTTGCCAGGAGCCCAAAACAGTGAGAGGAACTGTCCAGAGCACCCAACGTTGATTGAAAGGAAGGTCTTAGCTTTTGGACTTCCTGTTAGTCTTCATGAGACCTGTGTTCAACACCTGGCTTACCAAATAATGTACGGGGCCATTCAATCAGAGCAGGATGGAGTAGGCTTTTGGGGGAAAGTTTTACTGTAGTTACAACTGCAGGGAAACCATGCGGTTGTTTATTCAGACTTCTACAGTATGATCCATGCAAGCCCGAACTGACCAAACTTTGCCACGTTCATTTCCCTTCTTTGCTTCTCCATGTCAGTCTGCATCACTTGTTGATCATCATTCAGGCTTCTACACCACGTTCCGCTTGGATGGTCAGCGGTTAGTCAGGCCTTCTCACCTCAATGGGAACAAACTCAGGCCCCTCGAGAAATCTCAACCGTACAATGGAAAGGCATGGCGTTTCCCAACATATGAGCACCTGAAAGGTCACGGTTTCTGGGTTTCTGTTTCACAGGAATATATGGTTGTGCCAATTTTCTATTTCTTATCGCTCTGAATCCGTATATAATCCAAATAAAGCCTTGAACAGATGATCTTTAGAGAGCCCCACACCTACCCTGCCCAGCCTAAGCACAACGACGCGCACCTCCAAGCCCTTGACCTAGAACTCCAAGCAGGAAGCCCTAAACCCTGAGCCCTAAATCCTAAACCCTGAACCCTAAACCTTAAATCCTAAACCCTAAATCCTAAACCCTAAATCCTAAAGCCTTAGCCCCAAACCCTAAACCCAAAAAGTAACATTACGAGTCTAGGCCGAACCCGAACCCCAAGCCCTAGACCTTAAGACCTGAACCCTAGACCCTAACTCAGCTCTAGTCTACACTCCTTAAATGGGGTTATATAGGGGATGAAATAGGAGAGTAAGATAGGGGTCTAGGGTTTAGGGTTTAAGGTTTAGGTTTTAGGGGTTAGGGGTCATGAAGGGGAATACTAGGGTTTCAGACTATAGCTCAACTAGCGTCGTAGGTTCCTTGTTCGTTTGCCCGTAAGCACCAGTAAGTTTCAGGTGGTGAGCGGAGCAGGCAGGGCAAGTCCCGGCAAAATGCACAGAGTTGGGGACCAATGTAGGGTTTATGGCTCAGGGTTTAGGGTGTAGGGTAGAGGGTTAAGATGTCAGGTTTGGGGCCTAAACCCTAAATCCTTTATTACCCTAAGCCCAATGAGAGCGGAGGGCGGAGGGGTTGTTGAGGGTGGAAGGCTTGGGCTAAGAGTTGGTGTACTGGTTCCGGGTCTAGGGTCTATAGAGGTTAGGGTTTGGGGCCTGGGGTTTAGGGTAATACTGTTGTGCGGGAGATACAACAACCTGTACTGCAAAGATGTCCAGGATTTATAGTCCCCCTTAAGAAGATAGAATATGGGGTATATGTGGATCTTACTACAATATATACCCAAAGCCATATTCTATCTATTCAAGGGGGACTATAGGGTTGAGGGTGGGGGGGTTTGGAGTTCTGAGGTTTGAGGTTTCGGGTTGGCTCTTGGGCTGCAACATTGACGCAGACGGGCTAAGTTCCTTTCTCCAGCAAACTAAGGGTTTAGGGTTTAGGGTTTAGGGTCCCCCAAGCCCTAACCAGTCCGCCAACCCCATGCTGATCTGCGTTTCGATGCTGTGGGTGTTCAGTGGTTTGCTCTCCCTAAAGACATGGAACCCATAGAGCTCTTCTGTTACAAAGACAGTAGTCGCTATATGGCCTTGGTTCACGACTG
Source organism: Symbiodinium pilosum (assembly GCA_905231905.1). Lineage (NCBI taxonomy): Eukaryota > Dinophyceae > Suessiales > Symbiodiniaceae > Symbiodinium > Symbiodinium pilosum. The sequence continues at coordinate 58,793 of CAJNIZ010042892.1, forward strand.
CATGCTACTTGGGGGGACTGGGCATGATCCTGAGCTGCATGTCACAGGGCTTGCTGAAACTGCAACATCCAAATTTCTATACATGGGTTCTTCTCAAAATTCTGGCCCCCTTGAGGTTATAGATTATATTACGGCACCTAATATGTAGGAGTACCAAAACGGAACCCTAATTTTGGGAACTACCCCCCACATGTTAGGAATACATGAAGGAGCACCCCTGCAGCTATAGTCGCGATACAACCTGTGATAGCAGAGACTGCTAACATTCCTTCGCGCCTGAAATCTGTAGTCTCCTTAGGAATTATTTTCATAGTAGAACCCTAAGGAATCATTAAACATACCATTTTTACTATAGGTCTAAGGAGACTACAGAAATTTTGCAAGGCAGGGCAGTGTAGCATGCATAGTATGTAGGTTGCGCGGGCATGTGTTCATCGACACCGCAAGCTTAAACCCCAACGGATGTGTCTGTGTGTGTGTGTGTGTCATCC
>CAJNIZ010042893.1:0-17581 GCA_905231905.1 Symbiodinium pilosum
AGAGGTGCCTCTCACATATATATATGTATATATATTAGATACCATAATGATAGTATTGGTACTGCTAAGTTAATAAGGAAAGAAATATGAAGAATCAAGGAAGCAATAACAGGCATAAACATAGCATCAATGAGCAATGTGCTAGTTAAAGTAACCAGCAGAATAAGTTGACCTGTAGGTCTCATCACAACCGCCCCACGGAAAAGAAGCTACTTGCAGCTCAAGCATCTGCATTGTGGCAACACGGGCGGCCGTCATAGTCATTATTCTAGCCAAAATTATAGAGACTATGGCTATGTCTATTATTTGTGATCCCTCTGTAGGGCACCATATACTCCTAACGCTGCAGAAGCTCCCCATCAGGCGGCCCGGCCCCTACTTTCTAGGAGCCTCGCAGATGTTTGATCTCAAGGACTGAGACCCTGACCTCTTCCATTGCAGCCAAAGCTTCCATATCCTCCACCTAGCTTATTTGAGGTTTTAGGATTTAGCATTCAGTGTGTGACGTTCAGGATCGAGGGTTTAGGGGCTTAGGGCTTAGGATCTGGAATCTAGGGTGTGATCCTCAAACCGCACCTCCTTCGAAGCCTGAGCCTAAACCTTTCGGTCCGCCCCCAGAGCTTCTGCAAAAGGCCAATGGTAACAGTACTGTTGGCATCTACCCTGCAGCGGGTGCATCTGACTAGGGCCACACTTTGGCTTCTAAAACGTGACACGGGATTTCAAGGCTCTCGGTCTCAGATTGATGCAGAGGTTGTGCCGAGCAAACCCAAGTTGATTGTTATCATGTTGTCAACATTGCAACTACTAGTCTTGCTATGGCTGGTCTACTCGTTTTGCTGTCCTCTTCATGCTCAGACTTTGTTGAAGGATATGGAGCCCTACAGTAGTTCGTCGAAAGCCTATGATATTCCCTACAAGCCTTCTTGCTTTGCTGTAATTAGACCTGGAAAAGTTTTCTCTGAATTTCCCCCGCCCCCCTCTCACTCCAGGCCCCATTGGATCCTTCCTACTTACCCCCAGAATCCTTCCAGAGCCTCCATACCCTTCCTATATACCCTGAAGCCTCAACGTTAAACTCGGGACCCAAAGCTCTGAACCCTGAACCCTAACTCCTGACCTTCCCGAACGCCAAACCCTAGACCCCAAATGCTAAACTCTGCACCCTATTCTCCCTGAGGGTATAGTCCCCCTTAGGTAGATAGATAAAATATGGGGTATATGGGCATCTTGTTGTAATATACCAAAAACATCCCAAAACCATATTCTATCTACTTAAGGGGGACTATCGTCCCTTTTTGGACAAGCTTTAACCCACTTCTCCGAGCTGGTGACGGGCTTGGGAATGTAGAGCTCTGCAGCTCCCTCCGCTATTCGGACCACTGAGCTGTCCATAGCTTCCTCCACAGGGTTAAGGATTTAGAGGGTGCAGTGTGCCCAGGGTATAGCACAGTGGGTATAGGCTTGAGGAGTTGGGGACTGGATTTGCAGGAGCTGTACCTACAATATCTGGCAAGTCAATCACCTCCTCCAGCAAACGAATCCCTGCGCCCTTCTCTCAGAATCAGTAGCAGTACTGGCATCTGACATTCGCAAAGGTGCTCTCAACCCTATACATAATAAACTCACTAATGATTTGGGGGCAGCTGGGGCAGTGCCTTGATCCTCATCATGCGCCGCCCGCCGACATGTTGCTTCACGGACTGCCTGATGGCTTGCAGACTGTCACCACGCAAGTCAGGTCTAGATCCTAGAGTCCCCATACAAAGAAGAAGGGTTGGGAAGAACGCTCAAAAGGGATTTACACCCTAAACTAAGCCCTTCGTAGAAAGTCTTCGTTTTGGGAACCTCTGGGATCTAAGTACAGGAGCCTGGGAGTCGTCATCTTCTCCACAACGTCTCAACGAGTCCTCCAGGTAGAGCTTGCTTGGCGCGACGTCTTCAAACTATCACAGAAACTTGCGATCCGGGGCCTGGTCGAATCTGGCTGCCCTGAAATCCTCAATCGGCTCGTGGCCATGGTTCTCAATTGAGGCGAAACATGCTGTTGAAAGAGCTACTGAGGACTTCACCAACATGTTCATGGTTTGCTTGCGTTGTTGGCTGCACTGCAGTGTGACCAGAATGAGGAGGTACAGTTGTGGAGGTATTTGTTTGGTGTGTAAACATTCTCATCCAGCTTCGGGTCGGGCGCGGAGGCAACTCAAACTTGTCACTCGCAACCCTAAGCCAAACTCTGGACCCCGAAACCCTATATAACCCCAATATTACCGCTGAAAGGGACCCCTAATATACTATAGTAGTTTCCATGTTCTTTTCCATTATCCCCATATACAAAATCACCTCAGGCTCCCAAAGAGACAGCTCGGAAGCACTCCCGCGGCAATACTTTGACTCTGTGCAAGCTGGCCATCAGATGTCTGCATAGACCCGTAGACCATCTTCCGGCGCTCTTTGGTGGAAACAGAACGTACCCGATGTGATGTACATCATGGTGTCGTAGTAGCCTTCATGGAATTTCCCCCAAATCCAAAAAGCGCCCCGATAAAGGTTAGGATCGGATCCTCTGCCGAAGCCTTCAGGCGCAACAGCTGTATGCGCCCAGACCCGTCAAAGGAAACTTAAACTTGGACTTGGATCTTGCATGAGCACGCACAAACCATGTCGGTCATATTTCTAGGATTCTGTCTTGGTGCATGTGGGCCTCTCGAATTCATTCAGCTACCAATGAAAACCTGCTTCCATCAACCTGCCAGAATATGCAGATCCTTTTGAAAGCCACTCACTTCTTACTCGCTTTCTTTGTCACCTGCGCAGGCAGACGGGGAGCTGCTCAAACCAGGGTGGTCAGGGAGATCTTACGGTGGATGACCCTAAGTACCTTATACCTGGGCCTGGGGAACAATGGTACTATAGTACAATAAGGCCATGCAGGATTTTCAGTATCAACAATGTGGGCTTTCTGGCAGTTTTGTAGGGGTCGCGAGTCAGAATTAACATGGGGATCATACCCGGAACTTCCCAGATGCACCTGCAACAACTACAGGTTCTTTCCAGAACATGCTACGATGCTATGGTAATCCCTCTGCAACCTCAACACAAGCCCTGGTTTTGACGTGGTTAATCAAGAAATGATTGCTAGGGCGGACAGCAACTTGTCTGGTAAAGGCTCCACACACGCACCCACCCCGGCAAAAAAAAAAAAACTGCCGGTCAATGTTGTTTCAACAAGAACTTTCAGCCCGACCCTCTTGATTGGTAAGAACCGTCGACCCCAATCTCAGCCCAATCTCTTCAAGCTGTTGGAATAAAGATCCCTGCAACATCCCACTCCCTTCACTTCATGCAGTCAATCCAGATTTCCCGGCCGAAAGCATAATTTTGAGAGCAAACTCCTCCAGAAAGCCAGTTAATCCTTACCACGCCTTGAGGAGCTTCTTCAGGACAGCCAGTTGTCCATCCACTTCCTGCAGGGTAAGAGGCCGGTAGTAGCTTTTCTCCTCCAAATCTGAGCTGTTCCTACTCATCATTAAACCCCTGTATCAGCTGAGTAATCATTTTAATTTTCAATACCATCACTGCATGCTGCCTTCATCTCGCAGCAGAATACCTTGAGCAACCACCACGAACACCATCGTCGTCACCACGACCACTGTAGCTATAAGGCAAATGTCGCACCCAAAATACTCCTGCCACAGAGAACTGTCTGCCTTGCGCTCTTCCTTCTTCAGTGTCTGTGCCGATCGCCGGGTGAGGGCCTGCTGGTCGAACGCTGTAATCAATGAGGCCCCACACACAAAGGTAGACATGGAATGATCATGATGATTTTTATAGTGGCAGGCCATATGGTGGTGATAATGCTCATCTCAGATGGCAGATTGAGCCCCCTGAGCTTTGCAAAATTGATGCAATCCTTGCTGTAAAGGTTTGACCTTACTCTCTCATTCGATCCCCGGTTCTGCCTTTGCTGGCACTTCACTCTATAGACTTCTAAATAGGGGGGGGGGGTTCTCCGCATCGGTGAACTTGTTTGGCATGAAGACCCGAACTCTGCAATGTAATACCAAGTTAGACGGGGTTTCCCGGAATTAGGGGTACCATTCTTCGGTTCCTATAATACTGAATATAATATTTGGGGTCTACATTGGGATGCCCCAATTGTTGGAAACTACCAGATGCAGACCCATTTCATCTCGCTTCAGGAGCTCCGCACAATCTCGACTTCGACTGTCAACCTTGCGAGCTCCCAAACCCTGACCAAGAATACCCGACAAAAAAGGCCCTAAATCCTGGATCCCCAAACCCCACAGGTTAAACACTCAAAACCTAAAGCCTAAGCTCTGAGCTAAACCAAGACCGTCCCTACCTCAGGGAGTTTTCCTTTGGACCCTTAGGGTTTGTACCCTTGGGTTTTGGGTGCCTAAACCATGGAATATGGCCCTCAATAAGGGTATCTGGGACCCAAAACTTAGGGGTACAAACATTAAGGGTACAAACTTAAAGTCTTTGACTACCAATCGGCCTCCAACAGCTTCGAAAGCTCCTCTTGGCTCTTACCCGCCATCTTCTCGAGGTGCTTCTTCCTAAATTGAGCTTCTCAAGTTCAGTGCTTCATGCCTGTCTTTCAGAAATTTAGGGCTTAGGATGATCGACCTGAAGAATCATAAGCCCTAGGGGCGTACCATTAGGGTTACATTGGGGTAATTTAGGGTTACATAGGGATTGTATAGGGATAATGGAAAAGAACATGGAAACTACTATTTACCTTCGCCCTGTGAGCCTTTAGCGTTTGCGAGCTCTCCGTGCTGCCAAGTTGCTGCTCCTCGCTGCAGAAGGAACCAGTCAAGGGGTCACAGCTCTTCTCTTCGATGCCCAAAAACTTCAACATGGCAGCCTCGCAGCAGCAATTGGTGCCGCAGCCGGGGCAAATGGGCATGCTTTAAAGAAAGTAGGGCTCCTGTGTCTGCCCCAGGTGGCAGGATTTGAATACACCTAGTCCACAGAGGAGCCTTTAATCTTAATTGTATTGTGTTACGTTAGGAGGGGGGCTGTCAATATTTTACCAGTAGTCTCTTTATGGGTATCCTATATATGGAGGGCTGCAGTTCCATGAATACCCAAAAAGGGACTATAACTTTGAAGACCTACCACCGATAATTAATTACATGATTCTCCAGCACAAAATCCGCACACAACAGCTGCAGGCTGACACCAAGCCGATTGCGCGGGCCTTCGTGACCTTCCCGTTGTATAACTGCCCTGCCCAACAGGGTGCAAGGTTTTAGGTTTTAGGGTTAAATTCAAGAGGGGACATCCGAGTTGCGGGGAAGCTGGAACAGCGACTACATGGGGAAAAATTGGAGGCATTGGTGTGTTGAGGCTTTGGGGGATCAAGCAAGCTTAGCACTGCATCAGCACCAAAAGGCGCATGGCTCTGTGTCGATATGGCAGTGACTCATCATGCTTTTGCAACATGAGGACGAGGACCTTCGAAACAAGGAAACACAGCTTGATATGTGTGTACTATGCCACATACTCTCCCCAGAACCAAAATGCCTTCCTTCAAAGAGTAGTATAACCTTTGTTGTGGGGGCTTGCATGATCTCCCCCACGTCTAACAATTGCGTGGCGGGGTCCCCTCATCATCTGTCACATCCCAAGGAGTACTCCCATTTTGAAGCATCTTGCTAACAAGGCGGCACCTTCCACATCACCAGGAGGGAAATACCTGTTTGCACAGACTCTCACGGACAAAAAAATCGTACAGGGAGGGTCAAGGCTTAGGATTTGAGGTTTAAGGGTTTAGGGTATTATCGCTTGAAAAGACAGGAGTGCGGCGTAAGCTATCACGCAACTTGAAGTACTCCCTTTGGGCACAGAATGTCCTGCATGACAGCTGCACACACCTACATACACCTGTATCATCATATACCATCTGTCAAGACACGACATACATGCTCTGCATGGTGTTTTTCAGAGCTTGTGAACGACCACATTTGACAAACCCCGCTATGAACTCATACGGCTTTCCAAAAGGAGTCTGAGGCACATGAGCTTTGGGAAGAGCTTGTCCATGTCGCTGGATTCCAGCTCTTCTTTGTCTGCCAGGTTTAGGGCTCTGGGTTTTGGAGCGCAAGCTTACACAGGCCAACATGCAACCAGCAGGTTCCATTGTTGGTTCCATGCTAGTTTGGGGAGAGTAGGTGTCTGGGTAGAGTTGGGGTTGGGGGTGCAGGATGGTCCTTTGTTTACGGTCCCGCTAGCTCTCAAAGCAGGAGACTCGTGCCTTCATGGAAATAATCGTTCAGCACTGGCCTGGACGAGAAAGTCATCCTGTTTCAAAGGTGCTGCCTCTGAATATGCACACGTGGCACTCTCACTCTCTCACTCGCCGCCTTTGCGGATCATTTGCACCAGTTGAAAACCACAAATCCCTAAGATCTGCTGCATCCTCCTACATGAGCCATAGTCTAAACTCCTTAGAGTGGGATATGTAGGGCACTATATAGGGGACTACTATAGGGGTTATTTAGGGAGATACTAGGAGTTTAGTTTAGACTATAGCTCACATGTGCCTCGAAATCAGAAACCTTTCTAGCAAGATGCCCCCGAAGCCCAAGCACGACTTCCGAAGGATTCTGCAAACATCAAACAAGCCTATACATTCATACCTGCTCTTCATGAATGTGTATGGATATCCCTGTATATTTATACAATGATTTCCCTTCAAGTCCCGAAGGAAGCCCCAGAAGTTCAATATCAGGGACCCAAACAGTTCTTGGCTGACAGTGCGCCTTTGGGGAAGTAACCGAACTTCCTTGCCTTAGCAGCAACAGGCTAAGGGTTTAGGATCGAATGTAGGGGCCCAAAATTTGATCAGCAGAAGATCTTGCGGTATATCATACTATGTACTGTAGATATATGAGGATCCATTCTCAGGGAATATTCCTGCAATTGGATTTTAGGCTAGTGCCCATACTGTCAACGCTCAAGATTTATATGGTTGGGGTAAACAAAGATTCTACAGGGAAGGATGAACAGAAGAGGAGTAATCAGAGTAGCAGCGCCACTTGCAGTTGCAAGGGCATCTGGAGGATTTGGGCAACGCTTTAAGTCTGAAGGGACATGTAATTACTGACCATGCGGAGCTTTCTGGGAAGGTGGTTGGTACAAGTAGCTACCTGTTTTACACAGATAACATTTGTGGGCTAAGCTTTCCTCCTTTAAAAGATGCGTCATGTGCTCTGCACTGTAGCCTGTGCTGGGTTCAAGAAACTGGCCTCCCTGCTCGGCCTGGGTCAAGCCCAAAACGTGAAAATGCTCTTTGCTGGGGAACCCGACCCCAATTGCACATTCAACCTGGCAGCCTAGCAGCCTTTCAGAAATTTCACTTCAGTTTGTGCCATGGTGCCATGTCTTGGTTCTGCTTCTCTCCATAGGTCGAGACGCCCACGGAAGCAATCAGCGTGGTGCTGGCAGAAGCAAAGCTTATCTGCAATGCACTTGGGGCTACTTAGATCTTGGTACAACACAAGGAAACCTAGAAGAAAGTAGGATCCTCATTGCTCTCAAAGCTGCCCCAGAATCGTATCGCCCTTGTCGGTCCAGCTTCAAAAAAAGTCTTGGAACTGTCGACCCTGATGCAATTTAATCCCTATAAATTCTGCACCCTGTACCCAGAGCTGCCCATGTGGCACGTGCTGTGAGACTCTTTGCCCGCACCTGCCACTGCGTGCGACCACGGAAGCCATCCTCAGGACAGAAGGACTGTTCTCAAAGTAGGGACCTCAAGGGTTTAGAGGGTTATTTAGCTATATAGGGGACCCCTATGGGGGAGAATCAAATCGCAAAGAACATAGAAATGAAATGGAAACGGTATTAGTCTCTCACAATGCGCGGGCCCTAGAGATGCATGGGCTAGGGGGCTTATGATGAACTGGCACTTGCTGTAGCAGTCTTAGAAAAGAAGTCTGGAAAGTGCGTTAGAACGCAGGCCTGTGCTTTGCTGTGCGAGGAAGAAGCAGCAGGACTTGTAGTACTACCACCACCACACTCATTTCACTCCCTGACTTTGCCAGGCTGCGATTTAAATGCATCGGCCTTCTCGCCGTAGGGGTACTCCTTGCACAGGATCCCGGCTTCTTCATGTTGGGCAGGTTAGCGAAAACATAGACGGTTTCATACCAATTCTACAAACACTTCCTAGGTATAGGAGAGGAGAACCTTGCGCTTGACAAGTGCAAACTCTGTGAGCTAACGCCCGAGCATCTATCAACATATGGGGCCCTGCATTGAAACCTGATCTCGAATCCCAGAAGACCAACGAGGTTAAGCCCCCCGGGCAAGTATGTCTTTAGGCCTTGAACGCTGAACACTAACTTGAGCAATTACTGTCCTACGTGGAGGCTCCAGAAATTTGGGGTCCGTTACTTTAGGTCCTCGTAGTAAGTTTTAGTCTTAGTCAGTATACAACGGGGACCTCAACTGTTGGAAGCCCTAACCCCAAACCCTACGCCTTCAAACCCCAAAGTAACCCGAAACCCTAACTCCTAGGCCCATCGTAGCCGCCGAACCCCTGCCATCTAGCTCAAACCCCAAACTAACCTGAACCCTTACCCTTAAACCCGCTGAACCCTTAAGACCTAGCTCATGCGTGGATCATGTGCGGGTTCTGGGCCCGATCGAAACGGACGAAGGCTGGCAGCGACCGGCCCACTAGCCTAAGCTTCAGGTTCAGGGCTTAGGGTTAAGGGTATATTGGGATAATGGAAAACAAATTGGAAACTACTATACTGGGGCTAGATAGGGTTTAGGGCTTACGGTTTATGGCTTAGGGTTTAGTTTTAAGTGTTGAGGCTTTGGGTTTAGACTGTGCGGTGTAGAGTGCAAAGTTTAAGGAAGGGTGTGCGTGTAGGATTTGATATCATATTTTTTGTTGTCTTGGCTACTGGCCAGTGGAAAATTGGTAAGGTATCATGTTCCAAGTGTTGTATATGTGCTATCAGCTTCTAATCAGAAACCCTTCGGAACGAATCCACTGTCCATCCTTTTATCCTGTGACCGATAAAAAACCGCGCGCGACTTGAGGTTTGGAATGGCCTCTGAATTCAGGGTTTGGAGTTTAGGGTACAATTCTTACAGTGTTGAGTTTAGGGTTGTGCCTTCAAGGTTGCAACAAATTTACTCCCTCCAAACGGACCACTGCCCTTCAGGCGAGCACCCCCAGGCAGTGGACCGCGACCGCCCCCCGCCCCTAAAGCGGGGACCCAGAGAAACTTAGCCACCCCGGTTCCAGACCTCTCCGGCTTTCGCCACCGAAGCCTAAATTCGTGGAGACTACGCCTCCATCGACGCCAAAGGGCAACCCACCCGGGACTAACGACAGAGGGTTTAGATTAGTGAGCTGCGCTTTAAATTTGATTGGCTTGCAGTGTAGGGTTCAGGGTTGAAGGTGTCGGCTTGAAGGTTTCGGATCTAAAGTTTAGGTGTTCTTTGTTCTACGTGTCCCAATCCAAGCTCCATGTGTAATAATTACAATGGATCATGGAAAGCAAGTGCTGGGCTTCATATCTGCCTCGACCAAATCAGAACCCATACTGACTACTGAGCTGCGTTGTTGTACGGCACACGACGTGTATGCTCGAGGACTCACATCATTGCCGCGAAGCTGGGATTAACCAACTATCCCCCGTCAGGTCAGGTTTAGACTCTGCTTCTTCTCCCCATCGCTGACGCTTCGGAGTTTAGAGTTGACGGGCTGTAAGGCTTAGGGTTTAGAGCTTATAAGTCCAGAGTTCATGGTGCAAGGTTGAGGGATTGGAGACAGGGGGTTTGGAGTCAAGGCTTAGGGCTTAAGCACTTAAGGTTTATATGGTTTGGAGCTTGGGGTTTAAGCGTTCATGGCTGAAGGTTGAGGGTTTAGAGTTGGGTGTTGGAGTTGAGAGCTTAGATTTTGGGATTTGGTCTCAAAGGTTTCGAGTTTAGAGCTGTGGTTCTAAGGAATTGGGTTTCTAGGTTCCGGCTTGGGGTGTAGAGTTTAGGCTTACTGTAGGGCTTTAGGATATAGAGTTGAGGGTTTAAGGTTTAGCGTACAGAGTTCAGGGTTGAGGAGTTAGGTTTAGGGTTTAAGGTTTAGCATTCAGTTTAGAGTCAGGGGTTTGAGGTTTGGATTTTGTTTTTTCGCACGTCATTTTCCAGCCGCCGGATGACATTGGGGTCTGTTTGTTTCAGCCCCTCGGACTGTTACGCTGCTCGCTGGGTTTGAGGCCTAGGGTTTGGAGTTTAGAGTTTGGAACTACGGATTTACCGTGTAGGGGTTCAGGTTCAGAATGTTAAGTTTAGGGTTAGATCTTAATTGCGGTGTGAAGTTTAGAGATTGTAGGGTCTACAGTCTATACGAGGTTTAGGGTCAGGAGTCTTCGGTCAGGAACTTTGGGTTTAGGGTGTGCAGCTAAGAGCCTGGCCGTCTGGATTGTGGCCCAAGGTGCGGCTCTGTTTTAGCTGCTGGGCAACGAGGGCTTGGGGAGTAACATGTTGGAGAAAAGGTTTATAAGGCTTAGTATTTGCGATCTAGGGTTTAGAGATAAGAATTCAGCGTTTAGGTCCTCAGCAAAGAAGATACCTCAGCAGATATCCTTGATGATCTCCAGAAGACAGCGACCACTTTTCTGCATAAGATTGCTGCCAGCTATCAAGATTCGAAAGGCATCACAGCTAGCAAGGAGTTCATGCGCAGGTTTGAAGGAGTATCGGGGAGTTTCATTAGACCACCACACCATATCGAGCCCAGTCGAGCCCCTCAGAAAATCCAAGCTCATCAGCACAGACATAGAAATGCTCCATTTTCCCCTACACGGAAACTACTTCAGTGGCATCAGTGTATACCAAGGCCATAGATCATGAGAGATATGCTGGGTTATTGGTGCTCCCCAACAGGTAAATGCCTGCTCACATTCCAGCTCCAAGCAGCAATGGAAAAGTCGCATTGTCGAGGTTGACAATGTTGTAGTCCTGGGACCATGCAGGGTGATGCAATGCCCCTATTTCGAGCACTACACTACAGTCTACACACTCCAATTTTTGAGGGGTCATGTTTGGCAATTACGTCTCAAAATGTGTCCTTCTTTTGTACCCTGAAAAGCAGATTGCCAGTACAAAGAGCGGCATAGCTGCCATAGCTGTCGCAAACAATAGCAGCAATAACATTGCAGTCTGAACCGCCACTTGAGATCAGGCACTGCCGCCACCGCGACACGAATCGCAGCATAAACTACCACGAGCCGCAACATTTGCAACTGCATTAAAATGTATCCGTCGGCACCGCGCTAACCTGAAGTTCTAAAGCAAAGCTGCGCTGAGTTAGGCTTTAGAGGTTCAGGGTGCGAAGGCCATCAGAATGACCGAGGCATTAAAGCTTCATGCAAGGGATGACTGCAAGGCACACTCTTAAGTGTAGGTGCAGACGCTGCTTAAAGCTACGACAAGTTCAGAGTAGCCACGCTTTCATGCATGATGACGAGCACTTGTGTTGTATGATGCTTTGTGTTGCTGTGACCAAAGCTGATGTGGGAAGTAGACTGCGCATGGTTCATTAGGAGACTTACGATCGCTTCTGATCTTCATATCTTCAGCGCATGACATACGCCCAAGCTCCAACATTCTCGCCAAGCTTCAAGAAGGAACCCCTAAACCGTGGAATCTGACAAATATCAGCCTGGCTTGAGCAAAGATGAACGGGCGAGCATGCATATGATCTCAATGTTGCGGCTTCTGCCAGTTTCCAGAAACAAAAGGAAAGCAACAAAAATATGAATTCCCAATCACATCCCCGGAAGGTAAACCTCCTGATCTTCAGAACCCTAAAACTTAAACGCTAACAGCCCTAAAGTAGTTTCCAGGTGCTCTTGCATTATCCCTATAGAACCCCTAGTGTCCATGCACGTTTTTGACGAAAGCCACGCAAAGAGCATTGCCCTGAAAGCGTCGCCGCATAAGGTGAGACCGGGCGAGAAGTGGCCGAGGCCTGGGGCTTCGCGTGCTATTTTCATTGCTACTACCATATATCATTACTATTGTTATTACAAGTGTTAGAATTATTGTTGGAATTATTTTTATCTTATCTTTATCATCACTGTTATCAATATTGTCATTATTACTCTTATTACTACTGTTATTGTTCTTGCTCGCGTTCTTGCTATTACTTTTATTGGGGTTTATAAGGGTTTAGGATTCACCACCCAGGGTTCCCATTTGATTTACGGTCTTTGGGGATAAGTCAATCGGTAAGTTGATGATAGCAAATGTGCACTGTTCACACGGGATTCTTTACATCTTGCTGATCGGAAACCCTGAACCCCATGATTACGGCAATGCAGTTATGGCGTAGTTTGTGATTACGCCGGTCCAAGGTTTGCTGTCAAACACTTCCACCACTGTCATACGTGTATCTATAGGCGTATAAAAAGTGCAAGTGTGCATACAACGTGTAGATCGATGTATCATTATCCATCTGTTTGTCTTCATATCTTAGGTATGAATCCAGCTATGCAAGGCATCCGAGCTCTCCGCTTATTGTCTGCTCGAGCTCGGCAAGGGTCACCTAGATCACGGCGGAGGAGCACTCAAAAAATCTCATCGTGCACTACCCTCCTCCCCCCAAGAATATGCTTCACGTTCTGTAGGTGCACGGTTGTGTCACACTGAATACAACGCTTCTTGCTGTACATGCACAGCATATGACGACCTGACACACACGAAGCTCAACCCCTCCTTGCATCCAACTCCTCTTCGTACTCCAGCTCCACCCGCGGACCTTTGGCTCGCCTGTAGGGGGAATGAAAAGGGAACGCATCTAATCTAGTGCCTGCTGTTTTATAACATGGAGGGTGCTTCGGGACCTCAAACGAAGAGCTAATTTAGGACACAAACTGAATGGTTCCGGGGTCACTTGGCAAACATTTTTGCGGGTGACTTAGCCAATTCGGATCCCGAACCAATTTTTGCTGGTCATTTGGCCACGTCAAACTTCTGGGACAGCCTGAGGGGTCTTGGGCCTAGGGTTTGGGGGTTTTGGATTTAACGTTTAGGGTCTCGAGTTTTTGTTTTTTTTGCCACACCTTTTTCCGTCTGCACGGAATGCCCACACAGGCAGGTGCATAAATGTCTCTGAAGGATACATTCTGACACATTTGCAGCAGAAGCCACGTTGAATGTGCCAGCGAAAGACCGAATTTTAGGGGTTTGGATTTAGGGTGCAGGGTTTAAGGGGTTTTGATTTAGGGTTTCGGGATTTTTGGATTTAGGGTTTAGGTTTTAAGGGGTTTATTAGATTAGGGTTTAGGGCTAAAGGGGCTTTGGATTTAAGGTTTAGGGTCTAGGGATTTTGGATTTAGGGTTTAGGGTTTGGGGGTTTTGGATTTAAGGTTTAGGCTTTAGGGGTTGTGGATCTAGGGTTTAGGGTTTAAGGCTTTTGTATTTAGGGTTTGGGGGTTGAGAGGTTTTGGATTTAGGGCTTAAGGTGCGTTAAGAATTTTGGATTTTGGGTTTATGAGTTTCGGACGAAAAGTTTAGGGTTCAGGGGTTTGGATTTATGGTTTAGAGGTTTTGGATTTAGGGTTTAAGGGGTTTGGATCCGGGGTTCAGGGTGTAGGGTTTCGGCTTTAGGGTGTAGGGGTTTCCACCTGGAAGCGCGGCGCCTCGACCCAAGAGGTCGTGGGCGGCGCGCCGCGCTAAAGCTAAACTCCCACCCCGAGACCACCCAGTCCTTACCCTTTTAGGGTTTAAGGTTTTTTTGCTGGTGGCTTGGGTCTTCTTTTGCTTTTTGGGCTCTTCTTGTACCGAATATCTGTGAACGGTGCCAAACATGCGAGTATAACCTGACGTACGCACACCTCTATCCCAAGAGCTCCCGGTTTAGAACTCCCAGAATCGCGCACGGGGCCGCGGCGCCATCGCTCGCTGCCACTGCGCCCTGCGGCGCCGCCTTTTTCATTGGTTGTTTTTGGGTAGCGCCGATTTGAATATCCTAAGGCAGCCATCCCAAGGCAGCCGTTTTCGGGTCCCAGAATCGCGCAGGGGGCTGCGGCAGCCATCGCTCGCTGCCACTGCGCTCTGCGGCGCCACCTTTACATTATAGTTGTCGTTCTGAATCTGTTAAGTTCGAAGTTTTCCGGCGCCATCATGGCAGACCTCCTGTTTTCATGAATCCTGAACCTTATACCCTAGAGCCTAAATCGCAATCCTAAAAGGTCATGATACCACAGACGTCACACTCAGTAAAACATCGGCGAACGCATCCCGAGTCCCTATATCTTATTTCTAACACATTAAATCTAAATCTGAACCTTAAATCCTGTGGCGTCGCCTTTTAGGTTAGTTGTTCTTTAGTAGCGCTGATTTAAAGACCCTGAGGCTGCCTCCATCCTAAGGCTTCTGGGTTCGGATCCCAGAGTCGCACGCGGAGCTGCAGCGTACGTATATACCTCTATCCCAAAAGCTTCCGGTCTAGAACTCCCAAAATCGCGCACGGGGCTGCGGCGCCATCGCTCGCTGCCGCTGCGCTCTGCGGCGCCGCCTTTTTCAATAGTTGTTTTTTGGTAGCACCGGCTTGAATATCCTGAGGCCGCCTCCCTCCCGAGGCTTCCGTTTGTTTTTGTTTGTTTAAGCGCTTCTTTTGATCCTCTGCAGGAACAAAGGCCAATTTGGCCGAGCGAGTCCCGTACTCCTTTAACGAACATCATCCACACTCAGGCGTCACCCTCATTGACGTGCAACTCTTGACCCGTTTCTCGCAAGATGACCTCGTTGGCCACGCACCGTTTTGACATCTCCTGCACCCAGCTTGCCGAAGAGCCAATCTCGCCATAGCTGGATGCCCTGCGGTCCTGAGAAAAAGGCCGCCAGACGGTCAGAGCCCATGAGACCTGGCATGTCTAACTCTTCTTCAGGCTAGGGTATGGGACCTCGACCAGCCAGAGTGACCTGCTCTGGTCTCGCTTGCCGTCGCTTGGGGCTCGGCGAGCTCGCTGCGGCCCGCTGCCTAGCCGGCAGCTAATCAGGGCCTTGCTCGAAGTTTTGGATTTTTAGGGTTTAGGGATAAGGGTTTTTTGATTTAGGGTTTAGGGTTTAGAGGTTTTGGAGTTAGGGTTTAGGGATAAGGGGTTTTTGATTTAGGGTTTAGAGTTTAGAGGTTTTGGAGTTAGGGTTTAGGGATAAGGGGTTTTTGATTTAGGGTTTAGGGATAAGGGGTTTGGATTTTGGGTTTAGGGCTTAGGGGGTTTGGATTTAGGGCATAGGGTTTAGGGGGTTTTGATCCAGGGTTTAGGGTTTAGGGGTTTTGGATTCGGGGTTTAGGGGTTTTAGATTTAGGTTTTAGGGGGTTTTGCATCCGTGGTTTAGGCTTTAGGGGTTCTGGATTTAGGGTTTAGGGGTTTTGGATTTAGGGTTTAGTAGGGTTTAGGGGTTTTGGATTTAGGGTTTAGGGGTTTTTGGATTTAGGGTTTAGGGTTTAGAAGTTTTGGATGTAGGGTTTAAGTCTTAGGGGTTTTGGATCTGGGGTTTTGGATTTACGGGTTTTGGATTTAAGGTTTAGGGGTTTTGGAATAAGGGGTTTTGGATTTAGGGTTTAGGGATAAGTTTTTTTTTGATTTAGGGTTTAGGGATAAGGGGTTTTTGATTTAGGGTTTAGGGTTTAGAGGTTTTGGATTTAGGGTTTTAGTTTAGGGGTTTTCGATTTAGGGCTTAGGGTTTAGGGGTTTTGGATTTCAGGTTGACGGCTCAAGGAACCACATGGCTGCAGACAAGCGGCCAACACAAGACGTGCCAAGCGACCCCAAAAAAGTTCGGTAAGCGAACCAGAAAAATGGTTGCTAAGCGACCCCTCTAGCGTTTTGGGGAGCCCTTCAAATCCTACGACTCATCCCTCTAAAGCTTCTGAAGTGCTGTTCGCTTCTAGTCGGCACTTCACCTCTTCTTCCGGGCCGGCAGCGCCACGTCCTGCGCAAGGATTCAGGGTTCAGTTGTTTAGGGTTTAGGTCTATGGGGTCAAGAGCTTTGGCTCTAGAGGTTTACTGGTTTAGGGCTTTGAGCGCTGGGGGTCAAGTTTTCGACTTTGCTCTGGTTTGGTGCTGTCCCTGTCGAGAATTCTTCGTGGACCTGCATGAAAAATCGCGGTGTCGAGATAGAAGTCCTACGAACTATTCTCGAAATTATGGGCTTTCTTTTAGTATGGGGCCCTGTATGTACCAGTACAAAGAATGTCCCCTGAGAAATGCGCATAAAATGCTTTCCAACCTAGGTGTTCCCCTCCTATATCCCGAAGGTCCACTATTCCTTGTTTTGCTTTGCGGGATCCCCCCCTTTTTGAGAACTAAACCTCCTAGACTCTAACGCTAAACCGTAATCCCCAACCTTTGACCCTAATCCTTGAACCCTAGATTCTCCCATTGGAAGCCCCTGAGGATACCTGAGGATATTTCAACATAACTATCAGTATCTTGTTGAGGTCTATCTGAGACACCCTATTCCATGATCGTGCAAGGAACTTAGCACCATCATGATATTAGGTATTCCTGTAAAACGCTCTATAACCCCAGCTTCCTCTTCCATTTTCTGCTCCATTTTATTCTCCATTTCACTCTCCACTATTCCGTACAGGTGGGGATGAATCTCAGTCCTCCATGTCTCCCATGCCCAAGTCATCCTCGAGCTCCACTTCTTCCACCTTTCTGTTGGGGTTCAGAGCAGAGGGCTCAAGGATGTAGGGATGAGTTTAGGAATTCAAGGTTCTGTATTCAAGCTTTAGGGCTTTGTCTTGTAGCTCCAATGGAGGATTGCATGCAGAATGTGCATCATATGGATGACATACAGACTCTGACAGATTCTAGGGGATATGCGAAATGAAGCTGCCAGGATTATACTGCGGAGATTTCGCATGTGTGGAAACAGGGGGGGGTGCTCAACACCCGGAACCCAAACCTCCAAAAAAAGAAATCCAAAACTCTTCTGGCCATTGAGTAGTGCCTGCCTTGTCATCAAGGTCTTCCCACTCCTCCTCATCATCCTCCCCAAAGTCCTGCTTGTCCAGACAGTGACTTTTCAATGTGGTGGTTGCTCTTTTTTTGGGGGGGGGTCCATGGCACGGGTTCCTTTTGGGATGTTTTTGTCAGGTATAGAAGCTTCTCTATTCCCTATTGGGTTTTAATTTAGCAGGCAGAGAGCCGGCAAAAATCAACAAGTACCCAGATCACATGGCCTCTTGCTTTGACAAGATATAGCCGGACTCCAACGGAGAGACACGCAAAGGCTGCTTTGGTACAGCTCGGCAACCTTTTGAGATAACAACAAAAGGAGATGTCCGAAATTGTGCATATCTTCGCGTCATGAGGCGCCAGTGGTCCATGTTCCCAAGCCAGGAACATCCTCATCATGAGGACAAGCAGGGCCCTCAGTTTTAAACACGACCAACGAGGACCCCGCCTTTTGAGCTCGCGCCAAAAATCTTATTCCCAGAAGCGGCCGCATCTTAGTTGGGTTTCCCCTGTCGGTAAACAGCATTTGTTAGGGGTATCCGTGTTGGGTTTCC